>CAUYSK010096775.1:0-19107 GCA_963575035.1 Avahi laniger | reverse complement strand
GTTCTGTTCCACTGGTCAATGGCTCTATTTTTGTGCCAGTACCAAGCTGTTTTGATTACTACAGCCTTATAATAAAGTTTGAAGTCTGGTAAGTTGATACCTTCCATTTTGTTTTTATTGCCTAGAATTGTTTTTGCTATGTGGGGTCTTCTCTGGTTCCATACAAAGCGTAAAATTAATTTTTCTACTTCTGTGAAGAATGATGTTGGTATTGTAATAAAGATTGCGTTGAATCTGTAGATCACTTTGGATAGTATAGACATCTTAACGATGTTGATCCTGCCGGTCCATGAACATGATATGGTTTTCCAGCTGTTTACGTCCTCTGCTATGTCCTTCCTCAATGTTTCATAGTTCTCCCTGTAGAGTTCTTTTACCTCCTTAGTTAAATATATTCCTAGATACTTTATTTTCTTTGTTGCTATTGTGAAGGGAATTGAGTCTTTGATTTGGTTCTCGTTATGACTGCTGTTGGCATATATGAAAGCCTCTGATTTGTGTGTATTGATTTTATATCCTGAGACTTTACTGAATTCATTTATCAATTCCAGGAGCCTCTTGGTTGAATCCATGGGGTTTTCTAGATATAATATCATGCCATCAACAAATAGTGAGAGTTTGATCTCTTCTGTTCCCATTCGTGTGTCTTTAATCCCACTGTCTTGCCTGATTGCTGTGGCCAGGACTTCCAGCACTATGTTTAATAGAAGTGGAGATAGTGGGCAACCTTGTCTGGTTCCAGTTCTAAGTGGAAATCGTTTGGGGACTTTTTGATAAAAGCCATTCTCACTAGAGTAAGGTGATATCTTATTGTGGTTTTGATTTATATTTCCCTGATGATTAGAGATATTGAGCATTTTTTCATATGTTTATCAGCCATTAGTCTATCTTCTTTTGAAAAGCTTCTGTTCACATCTTTTGCCTACTTTTTAATGGGGTTGTTTGCAAAGAATTTATGAAGATGCCAAAGGCAATCACAGCAGCAACAAAAATAAATGGGATCTGATTAAATTAAAAAGCTTCTGTTGAAACCTGGACTGAGGGGGGGAGGGGGGCCAAGGGCCACACACGTAACCTAAACATCTGTACCCTCATATTATGCTGAAATAAAAAAAAAATAAAATAAAATAAAATAAAAAATAAATAAATAAATTAAAAAGCTTCTGTACAGCCAAGGAAACAATCAATAGAGCAAATAGATAACGTATAGAATGGGATAAAATATTTGCATGCTATACATCTGATAAAAACCAGAATCTACAAATAACTCTGTAATTTTCAAGACAAAATAACAGATGCTGAACTTTACCTCTTCCCTGGGCCTCAGTTCTGTTCCCCTTGCTCTCTGGACTTGTCTATATCCTTGAAGGATTCCAATAATGGTCCAGAAAGGCAAACCTTTTTCCATGGTCAGTTTATTTGAACAAAGTGACCTGGATTCTTGCCCGGGGTTCTTAGCTTCTTCTCCCTAGGGTTCAATAAAAACCAAAACAGATTCTGAGAGAATTTTATTAATTAGACGTTGTGAATTTATGAGGAAACCTGGAGCTCTAATAAATAAGGCAGCATCAAGATAGGATGACCTGACATTTTTGAGGGAAAACAAAATAGGTTACTAAATCAAGGAAGAGGACCTAGGTATCGAATTAAATATAGAATCTAAGTCATGATAAAGGACTTTAAGTTTTTAAAATCTCAGTTTCTCCTTTGCCTGATTACATTATCTTTTTCTTTCAGGAGGAGTATTTCTTATTTTCATTTTATATAAGCATATGTGAATGTCATTGATATGTGTGGGTAGTCAGAGAATTCAAAATGTAATTAATAGAAATCACTCCTACAGGCTCCTGAGCCCTTCTCTTTCTTTCAAAGGACAGTTTCCAGTTCTTTATAAATGGAATAGATATCACTTAAAGAAATCAAAGAGAGGTAAAACTTTTTGTTGCTTTAATCACTGTAATCAGATCCAACAGATCAATTGTTTTCTGTTATACATAGAAAACAGTGAATGTGTGTTCAGAAGACACTTTTTCTAGTTTCCTCAAACTGATGAAAATTCTAATTCCATCACTCTCATCTTTCTGGATGAATTGGAAGAATGCTACCACATTCTTAAAGCCAACATTCTTGCTTGTCTCTTTCCCTTCTTTGTAGATACAGATCCTGTTGAAGTAATGAGACTCTCTTCAAGGGAAAGTTGACTTTCTCACATGTTTTTGCATATTGGGAGAATAAGATTTTTATATGGTATTGATTCTTTTTTCACCGCACCTTGGGTTGTAATTCTTTGAGGCTACAAAGAACAAAGGGGCTTTCAACAGAGTAGATATCTCTTAGGAAAGGGTATGAGTGGTCAATGGTAGGAAACATTGTATGCAGTTCTTGACATCCATAGTAAATCTGCCTGCTGATCTGAGACACATGCAAAAGACATTTAAATATGTTTTGATTCTCTGTGTACTTCACATGACATTTAACTATAGCTTGGAAATTCCTAATCTTTTTGACTATGCGTGCCCCCTTTTAATACATAAAATTATTTCATATTAGCAGGGAAACTAGTGGTCTTAGAGCCTGAGAGAAGGGGCATATAAAGATAGGATATTTGAGAAGTCAATTTAGCAATATATATTGAAATTCTTAAAAGCATATGTATTTTGACTTAGCAATTTTACATCTAGGATATTTACCCTAAATAAATAAATAAGGATATACAGGATATTTCGCTCTGGTGGGAATGTTTATAACAACATTGCTTATTATAGTGAAATATTAGAATAATTTAAATCTTCAATAATAGGGGAATGTTTAAGTATAGGATAGTACAAAACATTAGTCAATATTTTAAAATGATTTATAAGTTGGATATTTGTTCACTTAAAATATGCTCATATTAACCTAAATGCCTAATATATTAACTAAAAACTATAATATAGCACAATATATTTATATGGTATATATTCTTTAATCTGAACAAAACAATGAAATGATACTTAATTTCAATAGTTATTCTTTCAGTGTAACTACATTGAGAAACTGCGTTAGTGCTACTAAATGAATATATTTTTTATCACTCACAAAGGCTTTTGAAAGACAGTGGTGCGTATTTGCAGGTTATATTTATTAATTCTGTGGCTTGGGCTTAGATTCCTTCACAGGCTGCTTGCAATAATTCAGTGATCCCTCTAGGGGTCTGAGGTTCTGAGGTTGTGAATTGCTAATTTATTTTAGAACTTTCTGCATGTTCTTATTTCAAGTACCTTGGTGTAATTAATTCATACATATCTTTTATTTAGAAATTCATTTTTAGCATTAAGTTTTCTGCTTTTATGCAATTCGGTGGGTACCATTTTTTTTGCTGGGCCTGAAACTGAGCTGATTCTTCTTACTTAGAACTCTTAGGTTTTCACAGTCTGTGTCCTTTTTTTCTTCTGGTCATGGCTATTAAAATCTGAAGAATCCTTCAAAGCCCAGTTCAAACTCTCCCTTCTCCATAAATCTTCCCTGGTCACACATTCCTTGACTATCTCTTATTAGATGTTAAGCTCCTCAAGGACAAGGGCTTCTTTTCACTTCCTATCCCCACATCTGTCACATTGTTTCATATACACTAATTGTTCAGTAATCATTTTTGAATTAGTTATTTGACAGTGAAAATAGCTATAGAAAACCTAAGAGGTCAATTTAAAGCAACACCTTGAAGAGGAATCTGATGAATTACAACATTAATAGTATCCGAATGAAGTTGCTAATTTTTAAAAATGATAGTGTAATTTTTAGAGGTGCTTTAATAAAAAACAGCAATAACAAAACTCTAAAGACCCCCTAGGGGTTGAAATACTATTCTGTATTTTTGGTATTAATGAAATGACAATTTAGGACTTTTTTATTCTGCAAGGATCTTGTCTCTGTAAGTGTTATGTGTGGTATTTTAAAAAATCCAGGAAGGGAATCTATCAATGTTTAATGAAACTGCATGCTGTTATTTCTTGGAGAAGGCCCATTGATTGATTTCAGAGCCTTCTTCCCAAAATTTTCTTTATTTCTTAGAGCTTCTAGGCTAAAATTACTCATGTCTAACACCTACTTTAGTATTCACTCACCAAAACTGAAAGTTTAAAAGAAATGAAGGTGGTGGTGGGGGGTGTGGAATCCCACTGCTTAATTATAAAAGTCAGTAAAATGTGTCCCAATACCACTCTGATTTCCTTTTTTTAATAACAGATGCATAATCACATTTAATTAAGAGAATCTTTTTTGTCTCTCTAAAATCCTTTCATCGTCTGTTTTCCTATCTCACACTTATTCTGTCATTTTTAATTTCGTGTTCTTGCCACTAATGTGCAGTTTTCTTATCCACCAATGTCATCTACCCATTTCCTTCAGGAGAGCACAGCCTGATGCAAGTCTCTCGCTAATAACACCATCTGAACAACCTATTATGAGATTCTTAATTTGGCAGACAGACTGCATTATTTATGTGGAGCTGATAAGGCACAAAACACATGGTTGGGTTTCCTGAGGAATTTTACTATTTAACACCTCCACAAGGCTGAATCTTTTAAAACATAGCTTGTACAAAGCTTTCTTTGTTTCATTTGTGTTTTGAAAAAATGGCACAAATAATGGAAAGCGGAGAATATATTTGTACATTTTAAATATTCAGTATATTCTATAGGTTCAAGTAATATAATTAGGTATTTATGGGCTCATGTCAAATTTTTTGGCATCTTTCTTACTCAGAATTAAGAATTGAAGCAATAATCCATCTTATTTTTTTCCTCTAATTCTTTTGTTCCCTATAGATTGTCCAGGGAAGTTTGAATTCTAAACATGACAGAATCTTTCTTCATAACTCATGACAATTACTTCTACTCCTTTTTTTTTTAAAAAAAACAAAGATTGTTTCTTAGAACTCTATGATAAACAAATCATGATTTAATATTATTTCCAGAATAATTTTCTCTTCAGGGTTCATCAAAGCCTGTAAAACAATGGGAAATAAAACCTTTGTTCTCATTTTAAATGTATGAGTTTTAACATTGCATTCTTTAGTATCACACGGATGTGTGATCTTGTCACAAAATATACTTCTTTCTTAGTGAGATAATGACCGTTTTGCCACTTCTGTACACTAACCTAATTCTCAATTACTGTTATAGTTAATCATTCTATTGGGTAAGCTACAAGCTCATCTTGTAGCTTAATGTAATACAATGCATTACATTGTATATGGCTAATTCATTTTTAAGTCTCTTGCTTGATGCATTTAATTATGAATTTTCCTATATTAAATTGCTATAATCATATACCACATCTTTGCAATGTTTAAGTTTCTTTCTGGTTTAATGTTAAGCATATTTTAAAATTTATTTTAGACCATAAGTGTATAATTCATGAGACTTGTGTTTCATTAAGTTGAACTCTAATAAAAATTTAGACACTGATATTCAGTAGGAATTTGCTCCTTACGTTTTTAGATGTTGTTGAGAATGTCACAAATAGCCTAAGGCAGGCTAGCAATGTTTGGGAGTAGGCTTTTTGCAGGGCATGGTAAGGGAAAGCTGAGAACTGCACTTTACTTTGGTCTGCGAGGTATAAATGAGAGACTATATGTATTTATAATGTTGTAACTAAGTGATTAACATGCAAAAACAAGATACAGCTCGATTATAGTCATAATAGGCTAATATACCCAGATGATCATAGTAAAATATATGTAAAGGTATTTGATTTATTTTTTAATAAAATATTTCAAACTAGCAGAAAATAGAACAATATCCATCCATGCATCTGTTTCCAAGATTCAACAAATTTTAACATTTTGTCATATTTACATCTGATCTCTTTCTCAAAATAAACTTTTATAGTTACATCTGAATTCTAATTCTTTCATCCCTTTTATTCCTTTTCAAGAAAATCATTATCCTGGAGTGAGAGTGAGTCATCCCTACGTATTTTTAAATGTTTTTTTCTATTCGTGTCTGTATCCATAAACTTTATACACTATCGTGTGTTTTAAATGTGTGTATATGTATTACATATACAGTATTATATATGTATCTCTTTTTATATTTTCTTGACTTTATCACTCAACATTATGTCTTTTGAAATTTATCCATACCGACACATTTTAACTACCATATAGTATTTCAAGGTGTGAATAAACTCTAGTATATCCATTCTCTTACAGATGAGTTATAGCTTTCTTATTTTATTTTATTTTTTTCGGTACTGTGGTGAACAGCTTTGCTCAAGTCTAGTTTAGAGACATTCACAACATCAGGGAGAGGGGATTTTACTTCAGGAGACTGTGTGCTGTCTGCAGGAAAATAAAATCATAATTCTCTGCACAGCTGTTTCTGCTTGAATCCCCTATTTTAATTTCATTTCATGTATTCTTTGGTTAGTTACATTCATATTAAACTTTGCTTAAGATAAGGACCATACATTTTTCAATTAAGTGCTATAGTGCTACTCTAAATGGTTAGAATGATAACCATGAAAAATGGCTGTTCTAAAAGTTAATGCTTTATAGTACTATAGAAATATATCTCTACTAAGCTAAATCCACCGCTTTAGGTATCTTGTATTTTTATGTATTTGTACTCTAGTTGGCTAGATTTTTGACTTGCAGTGTTGGAAAGAGAGAAGAGAAAAATTTTTTTGTCTTCTATTTTAGCTGTGATTTTCTGATATGTTGTATCACTAGAACTTGTGCCTGTTAAGGTCTGTGATAAGGCAAAGGAATTATATAATTTATTTGAGAGAGAGAAAGGTATTTGCTAGTAAAGGTCATTTAAAGGATTTAGAAAAATAAATTAGCTTGAAGTGATTTTATACTATATTTGATTATCGTTGATATTATTAACAATAACAAAAATTAACCTAACTAAACAATTTTTCCTTGGGTAAATTTAAAATATCTTCAACTACATTCTCACACATTAGAGCATTAACATATTTTCCATCAGACCTTCACAGTGGCTGGCTGATACTGGTGTGAGAATAGCCATGCCTTATACTCAGAGAGAACAGCTTTGTGCCCAGTTATTTAGCCTCTGTGAGCTCATGGTCCTGGGATGGCAGTGGATTATGGCTCCTTTACCACTAGCCTCTCAGTGACCGTGGTGTAAACTATGAATGAAGTGCAGCTGCCAGCAGTCTGGAGGGTTAGCTATAATGAGTGTTTCTCTCCAGAAATCTGGTCTCTGAGAAAACAATACAGGACATTTTTGAAGGAAATAATTAGTTCACCATTCAGTTTGAAGTTAAATTCCAACCACCTTTCATTATCCTGTGAATCTGCTAGATACACTCTATCTTTTCCTCTGCAATTCAGAATATATTTTTAAGAAGAGTTGGAACAGGAGCACATTCTGCAGTGTATCCTTTATTATGTAAACAGTAGAAAAGGCATTGATGATCTCAATCCAATCTGGAAAGACAAAATTTTTCAAAGACAAACTTTTAATTAAAGGCAATTACTCTGCCATATGGAAAGATATTCTTTAAGCTGTGATGTACATAACCCATGTGGGCTAAGAAGTCCCATAGCGTAAAACACATCCCGTGAGGAAGGAAGGAGGGGGGCTCATGGGTTCCTTGATATGGAGGCACTAATGGGCAAGTTTTCTCTATCCTTCAGTAATTGTAACTACTGAATTAATTGTGGCTTTTAGATTTTTATAGGAAAGAGACTCTCTTAGTGATTACATCTGTGGTTTCCTAGAATATACTTAGGGCATAGGGGAACTTTAAAAATGTTCTGTACAGAGGTCCCTAAAAAAATTAAAAATAGAATTACCATATGATTCATCAATCCCCCTTCTGTTATATACCAAAGGAAATAAAACCAACACCTTGTAAAGGTATCTGCACCCCCATGTTTGTTGCAGAATTATTCACAATAGATATGGAAACAATCTAGATGCCTACCAGTGGATTAATGGATAAAGAAACTGCCACACACACTCACACAGAGGAATATTTTTCAGACTTAAAAAAGAAAGATACTGCCATTTGCAACAACATGGATGGGCCTGGAATACATTATGCTAAATGAAATAATCCAGACACAGAAAGAAAAATATTACATGATCTCAATTATAGGTGGATTCTTAAATTAAAAAAGGTCAATAGAGAATAAAATGGTGGTTACCAGGATTGGTGGGGTGGGTGGGAAGAAATAGGGAAATGTAGGTAAAAGGATACAAAGTAGCAGATACATAGGATGAACAAGTCTAGAGATCTAATGCACAACATGAGAATTATAGTTAATAATAGTGTATTGTATTCAGGATTTTTGCTAAGTAAGTAGATTACAGCTGCTCTTGTCACAAGGGAAGCAAATGGGTAACTGTGAGATGATGAATATGTTCATTTCTTTCATTTTAGTGACCATTTTACTACCTATGTATCTCATAACATCATTTTTGTATACCTTAAATACACACAATACAATTTAT
This sequence comes from Avahi laniger, assembly GCA_963575035.1. NCBI lineage: Eukaryota > Metazoa > Chordata > Mammalia > Primates > Indriidae > Avahi > Avahi laniger. The sequence continues at coordinate 10,639 of CAUYSK010096775.1, read as the reverse complement.
TAAAATTTCAAAAAAATTTATTGAGACCTAAAAAAAAAATGTTCCGGATGTCACCCACACCCTCCAAAAGGCAAACTAATTACAAATCCACTTATTTATTAGAACCCCAGTACAATAAGAAATTAATTCATTTACTGTAATATTTACTGCAAAAAGTACTTGGTAGGGTGAGGTCAATGACCGCCATCACAAGTGACTGACCCTGGGCAGAACTTATTTATAGAAGCAAAAGAACATATTTTATAAAAAATTCTTAAAAAATAAGATGTTGGAATAAAACACAGATACATTTTTAGTTACTAAAATACCTACAGTTTCAATTTATATGTCGATCATATTGTATGAAATTCCTATATTGAGAGAAATATTACGACCTTTAGAGTAAATATCACTCTTGCCAAGCTCAACAGGAATCATTTGGCAGCTTTGAGCATCTTAATTACTCAGCCTCATGGGTTCTCCAAAGCTTAAGGCTGGATATGCTCTGACCTGACTTGACAGATGAGCCTAGTTTCTCACCGTTGTCTTATTTCTGATCACAACAGCAGGACGCTCTGACTGTTAAAATTCCAATTAGTCGTCAGAGTTAAAGAACCCACCTTGATGGTGATACCATCAAGCAGAATTACTCTATGGAGGAATAAATGTGTGAATGCGTGTAAATGCTTAAAGTGGCACCTGGCACTAAGTAAGTGTTAGCTATTATTAGAATTATTTAATACTCTGAATGATTCCCAAAACAATGAGGTACATTTTGAAAAGGAATGTAGTAAAAATATTCCTCACACTGATCCTGCTGCATCTGAGTGAGTAGAATAACGTCATAATCCTAGACAACCAACCATTTGGAAATGTTTTTCTTCTTAGAGCTATAACATATGTTTGAGCTGCTTTGAAAATCAAAGCAATCCAAATGTATTTGTTCATTCCCACAACGGCTGGCAATCTACGAGTAGTGAGTAAAGGTGTTTTTAGTTTTGGAAGTTGTAGGATAATGAAGTTTCTAGACCAGTAGTTTTATTTCAGAGAGCCTGTATAATTTGCATATGTAAAAATAGTCCTACTGAATCCCAGAGGGGCTGGATTTCAGCAATACCAGCTCCACAGGCATGCACAGAGAGAGATTGTTCTAAGAATGAGCTCTCTGAAAATGTCACAACATTTTCTTGTAGCATGGTCATTTGCTGACTATTTTTCACATTGTGTCTAGCCTTCTTAATACCAAGACTCTCTTTAAAATGCCAAAGATATCCCTCCAAAATTACACATGAATCAGTCATTTGCATTTCCTCATAAAACTCTTTTGCCTTTTCAAAGATCACTGGGTTGAAGACAAGGACTCCTTTCTCTCTTTTCACTGAGAACTACTCACTCAGAACATCATATAGTTTCCCTAATTTATTTATGCAAGTACATCATGGGACACTGCTCCTTCCATACTTTGAATGCTAAAAATCTATTAAGCATTTACATATCAGCTATCCTGCTCCCTGAAATTTTATATCAGGGAAGAACATTGTGATTATCCCCTAATACTTTCCCATGATCAGCACTCTCCTGTAGCAAACAAATGTCTATTTTCCCTTAGCTGATCATTGTCTTCCACATTTCTATTAATTGACTTCTACTACTACAGCAAGCTCTTTTCTAGAGTCAGAACCTATCTGACTCTATCATCTTTAATTGTTACACTCTTCCTTCTTTCTCTAATTGACTTCTTTCTTGCTTTTCCTCTCCCTGTCCCTTATTTCATGGTAATTGCTCCATCATGAAAGGCTGCCATCCTTTTTCGTAGAGAAGAGGAGTAATCTTCTGTTTGTGTCCTGTGCTCTATGCATGAGGCATCAGGTGCAGATATTCATGGCTGGATTCTTTCTTCCTAAGCATTCAAAGTCCATTGAGGACATTGATTTTAGAATGGAGCAGTCCTGGATGCTAGATGCTTATGTGTTGCATAGGGCTGGTGTCTTGGACCTGTGCTACCAGAAGCAGAGGTGGCACTGAGGCTGGCACCTGAAGCATTTATTAAGGGAACACGCAAGAGTGATACTGGTATCAGGTGCTGAGGTTCCCTTATGCAGGGGCTGACAACACACTGAAATTAAGAGTGAGAACAAAGAGATGGAGAATAAGGCTAGAGTAAGTTAGGAGTAGAGACCACCCAGGATCCATGGGGTTCCCTGGGCCCCCAGCAGGCAGTGGAATCAAGGCACTATCAGGGGAGGGAGCTGCCCTTCATTCAAGACCTAAAATGAATCTTGCTTTGGGGCTGGCCTCAAGGGCACAGGATTGGCCTTCTGTAGAGATTGGCAGCCAGCAGGAAGGCTGCCTGCAGGACTGACACTCTTTCCTGTGGCATCTTCTGAAATATAAGATCCTAAGCCAAAAGTTACCTACATCAAAATTTTGAATTGTCAGCAGAGCAAAGTTCAGCATTTGCCTAAGATCTGGTCCTGAAAGGTAGTCATAGCTCCCTCAGGAGGGTTGGGAGGGATTGATACATTTTCACTTTATTTTTCCCCATGTTATTCTACACACGTTAACTATTAAAGCTTACTGTTAATAGAATAGGGAAACGATAGAGGTGAAATTCACAAAAGTAGATTGTAAGAACTCTGTAAAAATTTAATTATTGTCATTCACAAAAGTAAATGCTAATTCTTAAATTATAAAAATTAAACGGTCACTGATTTTGGGATATGTCGGTGATAGAAGATGAGACAGACCAGGAATCTGAAAATAATAATTCTAATCTGCATGTGATTACATGGGTATCTTTGTGTAATAATTTATAATGTACAGACACCAAGACTTAAAGAATTCTATCTGTATACTAAAGGAGGAAGGAACTGAGACCATTTATATTTGAACATTCATTCTTCATTATTTCCCCAAAGTATTTTTATTTCAGATGGCTCATTCTTTTCAAAATCCAAGGTCTCCTTAGAAAAAATGTTCACCTTGGGGAGGTAGAAACTCCACACTGAATCTTATGTGATTCTTTTTCTGGCCATGGAATATTTAAGATGAGCTCAGAATAGGGGTGAGTATTTTGCATTGTATTGCCTTATGCTCTGCATTTCAAGGGTAATCTAAACATCTAAACTGTGTCTGCAGTAAAGTGCCCCATGCTGCTTGCAGTGTCCTTGAATACCACTGAATGTGTCATCACTTTTCTAATACCTGTAGCTGAGAATAAATCTGACCACAGTGAGGCTGTAAAACGTAAGTACTCCCCATAGCGATACCAAGATAAACGCAGAGTCATATTAGTATTACTGCCCTGGAGGTAGAACTCCCTGCTGGAGCTTATCATGTGCTTAATGAAAGATACAACCAAATTAAACTCTATATGTTTTATTCATATTCATGCAATTTTTTTTTCAGTCATGCCCTTCCACGAGAGGCCAACTTGCACCAATGCTTCTTCTGGCCCATCCCACCCACCTACCACCCTCTTATAAACAAGAGCACAGGTAGTCCCCTCACAGAGGGGACAGACAGAGCACTGCTGCTGCCCTGGAGAAGGGGGAAATTGACTGTTGTCATATCAGATCACCATTAGACTTCTTATTTTTCTAAGTCAACCCTAGCCATCCCATGTCTCTTTAATCTAGAGGCAGCTCAGAGCCTTGGGGAGTGGGCAGGCAGGATCTAGCTCACAGAGAGGAGTCCTTGCTGGTCCTTGCTGCTGGCCCTATGGTCAGTGAAAAAGAAGTGGAGATTTTCAAAAAGACCTTTAGTGGAGAAAGTAGAGAAAACAAGTAGCACACAAGCTGCAATAGATTTATTTACAGAGAGCAGCATATTAGTTAAGCCTTGTCTACCTCAGCTCTTGGGTGTATTCTCTGCCCTGGCCCCTTCCCTCTCTTCAGTCGGACTGGGAGAGTGTGGGAATGAGGCTGAACTCTCACTCGCCACCTCGTTATTGAGAAGGGTTCTCTCCAGATATTGGTGTTTTGTTCCAAGTATGTCTCTCTTGCAGATAGTGTGTAGCCAGGTTTGGCTTTGTGGCTCAATGGGAATCTTTTTCTTTTCATAGGAAAATTCAGACCTTTATTGATACGATGAATATTTGTTCTTAGTTCTATCACCATATTTTATGTTAGGCCTTCTGTTTTTGTTATGTAAAAATATTTTATTTTTCTTTCCAGTGATTAACTTTGTCTGATATACTGAATCCTCTACTTTTCCAGGCTCATATATTGACTCCCTAGTATGAGTAATTATGAATGTAGGATGTGTTCATTTTAGCCCTCCTCTCTCCCTCCCCTCTACTACCTGGATTTAAGTGATTATAATTTTTTTAGAGTTTATCATTATACTTCATAGCTTTATTTCTTGCTTTATTCACTCTGAATATCTTTGACCCCTTGGCTATGCAAGGTCAGCGTAATTGCAATACCTGCCCTTACCTCTCTCTTCTCTTACCAACAGCTGTGATTTCGTCATTTCTGTAAGGTGAAGATTAAGACATTTACATTTTAGTCTACAACCAAAAATTCGCTATTTGCTTCTCCAATCTTGGGGTTAAATGGATTTAATGATCAGAGCCATAACTTTTATCATGGAAAGTTGAAGCTTATTCTCTTTCACTTTTGCAAGAAGCTCGGGGAGTGTATATTCATTATGTATTTAAAAAAATTTGTCTTCTGCCTTTATACCTGATCTACATTTTGGTTGGATATGTAAATATCAGTTTATTCTCTTTCTTTGAGGACTTTCTAAGCATCGCTTTATTGTCTTTGGGGAACTATTAGCAGATGCTTGTAAGTTTTAGGATATATTTATCCAGCAATTGACCCAGAAATTCAATTCGTAAATATTAACCTGGGACAAATGCAAACATATGCCTATAAAAGAATTTGGATATGAGTGGTCATAGAAGTTATATTCACAACAGCCAAAGATTGGTGATAGCTGAAATGCATACTGGCAGGAGAATGGATGAATAAGTCATGGTGTATTTATATAATAGAATATTACTCAGCAAGTAAAAGAAAGAAGCCACTGACACACATCAACAAAAATGAATGTTGCAGATATTCTATGGAGCAAAAGAAGGAAGGCATAAGAGTGGTCAAACACAGACTTTGATATCTTCCCACAGGAGGAATATTGCACTGGGAATCTGAAGATCTGGGTTCTAAGCCTTAGTATGCAACCAGCTAGAAATATAGCTTGTGAAACTGATGCCTTTTCAGGCTTTACTTTTGTCATCTATGAAAGGAGAGGATTAGATTAAATTATTATTAGCTTTTTTGAGGTTCTAAAATCCAGAGATGTTAGTTGTTTGTAGTCCACAGTAACACCACTAAGAATTTTGAAATTCACAAGAAAGAGCATTAAGGGTTTCCAATTCCTTATAGTGTATGAGTTATAATCTCTAATGACCTTCTAGTTTTAACACAGCGGTTTCTAAAATATTGTGAGGAATTGCTACATACCCTAAAAATGAGGAGTGCAGGGCTGTTAGTGAATAAGGTCAAGTTATATCAGACTCACCAATCTATTCCATTACTCATTTCTGATTAATCATTTTCTCTTCCACTCTAATAATGGTCTAGTTTTTCTTATAGTTATCAGTTCATCAAGTATGTATTGAATGTCCATCTTAGAACTGTCCATAAATTTCTTTTATTATCGGTGAGGAAATTAACTTTATTATTTCTGTTTTTTTCTTAAGGAAATAAGACAAATGTGAAAGGTTTCTACTCTTTACGAAAGAACTTAAAGTACCTTCAGATAAATATAATTTTCTCCACATGCTGAGTTTTTCTTTACTCCAGTGAGTTCTCTATTCATAAACAAAATTGGAAGTCAGGGAAGATGTAGCTCTTGGAGGGAAAAAAAGAGAATAGTGATTATCTCTAAGGATTTTGATGATTTCTAGGTCATACACAAAGTACTATTCAAGCTATAATTCAGATATACTTTATGGCTGCATAGAAGAATTTTATTTACTTTCTAAAGAATTTACTTTAGAAATTGCTTGATTACAACAGTATTTCACTGTGGTCCAGTGGTTCTGAAAGTCTTGCATTTTAGTGCTGCTGCTATTGTGTTCTGGAAGACTTAAGAGATATAGTCTAAGTCACTTTGCTTTTTTCACTGCTAGTTAGACTAGAAAACAACAATCCCAATATTCTATGTCTGTCAGACTCTGAAGCTAAACCTCACACAAGGCAAGAAATCGGAATCACCATCCCAAATCTCATGTTGATCCAACAGAGAAGTTTCTATCCAGTTCAGAAATAATTTTTATTCTGATCATCAGGACCTCATTTAAAAATATCTAAGCATTAGAGGATGGTCCCCTTTATTCACTGTGAAGGCAATTGTGAGATAAAATGAGAGGATCATAGTTCTCCCTTCCTGGAGAGGACTAATTTTTCAGGGCTTACCTTCAAATCCTTTACAAAGTATTCAGAAGACTTTTGGTGGGAGCCCCTTTGTCTGACAAAAGTGCATTCTGTGACATTTGGGCATCTGCTCTGAAGCTTTGACTATGATTAAGTATGACTTATTCCACTCATGTAAAACTTCATCCTCTCCTGCTGCGTGTCTTGTGACAGGTTGGCTAATTTCATAGGATGGAGACTTTATCACATACTCTACTTTTCTCATAGATACTAACCAATGGCTTATATACCACAGGTAGCCATGAACTATTTGATTAACTGACAGTTCCTGCTAAATGCTGTGTGTCTTCTAAATATAGACTTTACTTAGCCTTTTTTATTAAGAATTTTTCAAAATATAGAAAAGATCAATAAAAATAATTCTGGGAAATATTTAAGTACGGATGTAGAACTTCGTGTGTGAAATAATCAGTGTCAAGCCCTCCCTGGATTCAAGAGAGTGACATTATAATGCATTTCATATTTGTTCTCAATCCTTCATCCTTTTCCATATTTTTGCTCTTTGTTCTGTGATTTTGAGGTTCCTCCCACTAAAGGTGGGGTATATTTTTCCACTCCACTGTTGTGAATTGCTTTAACCAGTATAACATGGGTGGAAAAGACAGCATGCCAGTTTGAGTTAGCTATGTCTTAAGGGGCAGCACATTTTTATTCACCCCTCGGGCATTTCTGCCATTGTCTTAAGAAGAACATGGCTCAAACAGTCTGCTGGTCCTCGAGCAATGAGAAAATATGATGCAGTACCCCAGTGACCTGCAGACCAGCAAATGTGATTACATTTGTTTATTGTTGTCTGCCACTGTGTTTAGAGGGTGGTTTACGACAGTTTTGTGGTGACAATAGCTGACTGGTTCAGATAAAAAAACAGAAGACAAGGTCATCTTCCTGAGGTTCATTTTGACAGAAATCCCTCTCAGATACGATGCATACATCAAGCAAATAAAAAAGCTTTTTAGCATGTGATAAAAGCATTTTCACCATGCCATAGTGTTAAGTATTCATTTTCATTTAAGAGCAAGTAGTTATATGACACCTTCTGAGATCTCTTAATTGTTTAGTATGTTCAAAAGCAGCAGGAAAGCATCTGTACATGTAAGACATGCACATTCTGTTGTATTTTCCTATGAAGATACAAAGCCATGTAGTCCATCTTTGTAAACTACGAAGCTGTGTCCCAGGCTCAGAGGAATCTTCACGGGTGATGGGACCATTCCAATTTCAGGGCAGACAGAATCTTCAAAGAAGACACACATGCAAGTGTAATGAATAAAGGCTGAAAGGACTTCCCTATCTTTTGGGCACTCTAGAAAAATATGTGTGGGAGAGAAAAAGAGGGGACAGATAGATTGATTTTTAACAGGAGCATATACACAAAGTTCAGCACAATTTAGAAAATAGTCCTGGGACCCCTGCTTGCAGAGGCAAAGAAGAATGTAGAATAAATTGAAAAGCAGCTATTGACAATCAACAATATGTAGGCAGGAAAGAAAGAAACATACCTGACTTTTAGGATAGAGACAACCCGTAAGCTTTCATTCTCTCAAGACCAAAGGCAGGCAGCAAAACAACTTATCTGTGCAGACAGAAAACATCAAAAGGGTCAAAATGTGCTCTTCAATCTCTTGAGAGGACAGATGAAGAAAAGGAAAAGGCGAAGCATGACAGAGGCAGAGACTCAGAAAACCGCAAGAAAGGTGCACTGATGGGAAGGGAGGGACGAGGAAAAGACACAGGACGTAAGAGCCATTCAGCAGTGTTTATAAAGCCAAGGCAGACTGCAGAGTCCTGCAGGCGATTAAAAGAGAGTGAAGGTCTTAGTGGACTGAGCTGAGGAGTGGTCAAAGACAGCGGCAAGATGCAAATAGCTACTCAAAACTAGTAAGAACGCAGAACAAATAATCAATGAAAAAGACAAAAAGCAAAAACAAAGCAAAACACAGAACTTTGTTATTAATAGAAGCAATAAAAATATTAACAACAGTAACAAGTTTGACCTTTTTTCCCCCCAGAAAAAAACAATTAAATTTTTGGATCTTTATGAATCATGTATGATATCCTTTCCAAGTAATAATTGCATTTGTTTCTTTTTAAAATGATTTTTCACCGTATCTTTTTTAATGCAATAATTGTTACAGTCAAAAGAATTTGTATGTCTACACATACATCTCACATATATGTGAATTATAAAGTATAATAATGAAATGAATAACCAAAGATACACCCCCCAGACCAAACTACCAAAACGTCATAAAAATTGTGCAAACCAGGGTGCTGTTCCCCTCTCCTTTCCTTCTGGCTCCCTCTCACAGATAAACTATATGTTGAATTTTCACATTACTTTTCTGTACAATGTGTTCCCAATGAGATTTTAGAGAGTTCCAGGATTTCCCTATCAGGTTGATTTGGTAACATTCTGTTTGTATTTCTTATTAAACATCAGGGAAGAATAAAATCCCAGAGTCAATTCAATAGTTTCGCATTTTCTTAACCAGCCACTCTGCTTGCAGTCTAACTCCTTTCTCTGCTCTGTCCCCTGCAATGTCAGCGTGGTTATTGGCTTGGCTCCTCTGTTGACCTTAACACAAAAATTGTCCACTTTCCAGGTGGTCTAATTGCCAATGCCCAACTCTTTAGGTGAGGTTTCATCCCTCAGTGTTACCAAGGGAAAATGGCTTTTGGGAGTGAAGAATATTTCATAACCAGGAAGCTGTTTAGTAAGGCATGTAATTAAAAAAAGAATGTTTTGCTACTTCCTGTAACGTATGTGCAATCACCTGTATAAATACAAGCAAATTCACAGCTCCTTTGTTTGTACCTGCTGCATCCGCATTTGCTTTGTAAAATTTACAGATGTCTGATGTAAAGTCACCATCGTTTCCACTTTTAAGCTGTTTTAAAATATTAAAGGAATAGACATTTACCAGTCATTCAATATTTTGAAACAATAACAGTGTAGAACTGCGAAAGCACTTCCTTAAACAGCTAACAAAAAGAAAAAAGAAAAAGAAAAGAAAGGAAAAGGAAGTAGAGAGGGGGAGAGAGAGCCCATGTTGTATTTCACAGCAAATTGTTCTGCTGTTTCATATAATGACCTTTGTGCAATGTCAGGGTTTCTAATTTGTCTGACACATTCTTCTTGAGCAAAATAAAATTGTTTCTCCTTTTGTCTGCAAAATATTTTATGGTTATATTTTTCTCAGGCCTTCACATGTGACAAAACAATCACATTTGCTATGTTTAAAATAGAAATCAAATTTTACATAATGAAGTTAATACAATGCATTATTTTTAGAATAAAAGAGTGATATTAAATCTCTGAAAGATACAACAGATATCACCCATACTTACCAATTAATTTTTGCTCACTGCAGAATGCCAACCTCATCTTCATCTCAGAAAAGAGAATGTCAGTGTTTTCCTTAGAAAGGGTCAAATTATATAGTATGTATGAAAGTGTTTAGAAATTCCCAAATTATACTAATTCCTTTATATGCATAACAGAAATGCCCTCTTCTAAGTAATCTTTTAGGAAATTTCACAGATGGCTATTCTAGGAAACTCCTAAATATTAACTCAGTATATTTTGGGTTCTATAGCATTAGAAATGACCTTACTGAAAAAAAGATGCTCTCAGTGATAAGGAATTTTCGAACCTTTTTATTTTTGACGGAAGAACAGTTGTCGAAACTTTATGTTAGTAAAAATGTAGTAAATGTGAACTAGGCTGTGAAATATGTAGTAGTCAAGGCTAGTTATCCCACAGCTATCACAATTTCACAGACAGAACAACACTTTCTTTTTTTTTAATTTTTATTTATTTTTTTATTTTTTTGAGACAGAGTCTCACTCTGTTGCCCGGGCTAGAGTGCCATGGCGTCAGCCTAGCTCACAGCAACCTCAAACTCCTGGGCTCAAGTGATCCTCCTGCCTCAGCCTCCCGAGTAGCCAGGACTACAGGCATGTGCCACCATGCCCGGCTAATTTTCTCTCTCTCTCTCTCTCTCTTTCTCTCTCTCTCTCTCTCTATATATATATATATTAGTTGTCCAGCTAATTTCTTTCTATTTTTTTTTTATTTTTTTTATTTTAGTATAGATGGGGGTCTCACTCTTGTTCAGGCTGGTCTCGAACTCCTCTCGATCCACCCGCCTCGGCCTCCCAGAGTGCTAGGATTACAGGCAAGAGCCACTGCACCCGGCCCAGAACAACATTTTCTA
>CAUYSK010096774.1:0-42328 GCA_963575035.1 Avahi laniger | reverse complement strand
TTTTTTTTCCCCCTGAGGACTGAAAGTTACAGGGTGGAAGTTATAGTTTGAATCACTATGGCTTAATCCAAAAGTATTTACACATTTCAAAGGTCTTTCTAAATCGCACATCTGTTACTTCAATAGAAGCAGCTTGGTGTATTGGAAAGGATATCAGTGAGGAGGTTTGGAGGCCTAGGCAATTACTTTTCTTCTCTGAACTTCTGATTTCTCGCCTAGAAAATGCAGTGAATATTTTTCTATCATACCATGTGTGACAAGGATTAATTCAATTAATGCAACTGAAGAAATTCTGGAAAGTATTAGATCCTGAAAGGAAAGTAAAGCAAGTATTATCATAATTTGCATGAAGAGAAAACTCAGCTTTAGAGAATTCAATGAATCTAATGCTGACAGGGCTCTGCACATTATCAGCACCTGCTTCAATTGCACACTGTGGGCTTCTCTACGGATTTCCTAAGCTTCAGTTGACGCTCAGCTTCTGTAAATAGGACTGTCAGGCCATGAGCATGTGAGTAGGTGTAAAAGTGCCCCATCTCCTAATGACATAAATCTGAGGCATGTTCAACATGGCTTCTTGGAGGGTCCCTGTCGGGATCTGAACTCCATCTGCCCTGAGTGGAACCAGCGAGATAAGGCACACTTTACTGCCTCTCCCCTTCCCGTGTCCTTCTCCCTACTCCCCTGCTTCTGCGTCCTCAAATCTTCTCTACAATAAACTTGCACTCAGGGTGACATTTCTCAGCCTCTGCATTCAGGGGACCCCAGAGTAAGGTATAATAGCAAATGTTTAATCACCTGAATCAGCAAAAAGAAGAAAAGGCATAGAAAATACTTACATTTATCAACCCTGAGAACTCTTTGGTCCCAAAAATGTGACTTGAACCCCCAGGAAACTTAGGATTTTATTTTGATAAACTCTGAATTACATTAAACCACAATAATTAAAAATTTCTATTTTGTTTTGAAATGAAGAATGATATACACAAACACATCTGTAAACATAAACCCCCACACACATGTTTACACAGTCCAAGAGAAGTGTTTTCACATAATTCTTATTTGTGGTGTTAGTTTTCTGGTCCTACGGGGGAAAAAGTAAAAAGGCTTTGATCACCTCAGATAAAGTTATAAATTAACTCAATAAAAAGATAGCCCAAGAAATGAACATTTTTATGTCTGTTTATAAAAAAAGATATTTCTAGTTTGTATTAATAGGCAGTTAAATAGCATTAAACTAAAGTATACTAGAATTAAACAAAGGAGACCCATATCTTACTTTAAAGGAGTCAGCTCTCTTTCCATTAAGCCCTCATCTATCCACTGCCTCTCTCACCATCTTGCTATAGAATTTAGTACTAAATATTTCAGGAAATTGAATCGATTTTGACCTACATTTGGGATGAAGCTGTCATAATGTAACTCTGATTGTGCTGTCAAAGAAAATAATGTGTTTCCAAGAGAAAAATAATTATGTGTATAACAAACACAATTATCATTGTTAGTGTGGAAGGGTATTCTTTAAAATTACTCATGAATGATTCTCCCCTTAGATTTCCTTTACCTCATTGACTTTTTCTCCTTTCAAGCAGCTAGGCAGTTCCATGGGAAAATGTGGAGCAAAAAACAGAAGGAAAAAGGTCTCTTCCTGATTTTTGCTCCTTTGAGGACTATATTGTAAGTCTATTTATAAAGAAAGTGATATTTCCAATTTTTATCAATAGTATACAGTGAAATACTATTAAGCATATTTATAATAGAATTAAACATAGGAGGTCCAGCTTTTGTTTTTTAAAGAAATCAACTTTTTTTTCACTAAGTCCCAAACTAAATGTAACATATCCACTTCCCCTTTTTAGAGAAATAAAAGTTCCTCATAATATTGATGAAAGATGTAGGAGAAAGTGCTGTATTAGAAAGAATAATCCTCCTACACCAAATATCATGGAGGAAGTATTATTCCCTGGGAATACAGGAGAGAGGAGTCAGAGAGGAAGTGAGGAGAGTATGGATGTCAGTAGTTTAGGGTGAGAGGTCCTTCATCTTGCTTGTATGACTCTAGCCCCAGAGAGGCAGAAAAACCAAACCAAAGCAAACCAAGCGCTGATGGCTTGTGGGGGTCCAAAACGAGAAAAGACGTGTTTTCTTTCCTATAGTTAAAACTCTGAGAATTGGGAAGGCCCCTGAAAGCTGAAATGGCAGAGTGGCATTTCTAGGCACATAGGACCTTAAAACAGACTAGCTAGGATTTCCACACTCTGTGGCAAAAAAAAGTCAATATTATACTTTCTTTTCACTTAAGAGGAACATGGAAGTAATGGAGAGAATTGCTAGACCTGATGAGGTGTTGTTGACGGGACCCAGGCAAGGCTAGCGCAATGTGCAGGGACAAATGACTGAGGCCCAGGTGGGATACTGGACTTCTCTGTGGATTCTAGGGTCTGTAGCTGCCAACAAGGCCAGCTGCCTCCTCCCTGCCCCCCAGTACCTTGGCTCTGTGTAAGCTGCCTGGGGTTGATACACAACTCAGAGGAAAAATGAATTGACTGAGACAAAGTTTTCACTTCACTGGATAGGACACAAAGTATAAATTATGTTTAATTATAGAGAATAAAGGATTTTTTGGTTTACTTGAATGTACATGAGTACATGAGGTACCCACTAAGCATAATTTTGTTTTTAATAGAAATTTTCTTTGTTAAATGCCATACTACTTCTTTCTTCTAGGTTAAAAAAATACAAAACAAGCTGCTTACAAAGAGCATTAATGTGACTTTCTATTCTATTTAACCATTGTTAAACCGGAAAAAAACAAACTCAACAATTGTCAAGGTTTAAAAGAAACTGAAGTCTGCTTACTTTTCTTTGACTTTGCCTCCTCTGTGTTGTAACGATAGAAGTTCTGTCTTTGTGCACTTAGGCCTCAAACTCACTTATTATCTCCATATTACTAAAAGCTTTTGGTTTGATTCTTGAGTGTCACGATGCAGCAAGATGGATGTCTTTTGCTTGTCTCTCCTATAGCATCTGACAGCCTCCTACTCAGAAGCATTGGCAGCCTGGCTGGGTAGTTATTGTGCTCTACAATAACTGCAACACAAAGGGAATTATTACAAGGAAATATTCCTACAACAGGAAGGGAAAAATGAAACTCACAGATTTCAGCACAGCATGAATTGATTTACTTCAGACAATGAATATCTTCATTTTAAGGTTATGTAATTAAGATCTTTCTCATCTAAATTCTTTTAAATGTTCTTTAAAGAAGTGAATTTTCTTTCATTAAGAAAATTAGAATAATCTTTCTACTCCTACTTCTCTGTATGTGTAACTACTACTTAAATTACGTTGATTACGCCTAAGAAATGTCAGCCCGATTTATCCCCATATGGTGCGCCCCTCCCACCTCCATTTCCACTCATACATTCACTTTTTAAATTGCTTTTTCAGGTTCTCTAATGTAGAGCGATTGCATTGAAGGCCACAATTAATGTCTTCTGTGTATCCACACCCTTTGCAAAGTGACCTTCCAGATTCTTCCATCAAAATGTAAGTCTGTTTTCTTACTCCCTGAATCTGGGCTAGCCTCATGGCTGCTCTGGCCAATAGAACGTGGCAGAAGTGCGAGGGTGCCACTTCCGAGCTTAGGCCTCAGGCAGTCATGCATGCTTCTGCTTTTTCTCTCGAAACCATGCCACCATGCCACTGCCACATGAGTAAGCCAGGGCCAACCTGTGGTGGATGACAGACCATGTGGAGGAGAGCCCCATCATCCATCTTGAAGCCAGAAAATATGTGAGACAGTCCAGCAAGACCAGCAGAACTGCCTATTTGACCGACATCTAACTCAGATGCATGAGTGAGACTAGCAAGAATGCAAGAGCTACCCAGCTGACTCCTAATAAGTGCTTTTGTTTTAAGCCACAGGCTTTGAGGGGTTGTTTGTTATGTAGCAGTGCTAACTGATGTGTCTATTAATTAGTTATTTTCTTCAAACATTTCATTTTACCCTGGGATTTCTTAAAGGTCCTTGGGTATTTGGACATAGATTTATAATTCATGTAATACTTTTTAACATTGCATTGAGATTTTTTCATGTGAATTGGATGTTTGGGGTATTTCTTTCAGTATATATTTATTCCTTCTTTATATGGCATCTGTATTAGCTTGGGCTGCCATAACAAAATACCATAGGCTATTTGGGTGACTACAGGGTGATTAAATGAAAGAAAGTTGTATCACAGAGTTCTGGAGTTTGGGAAACAGAAGATCAAGATGCGAACTTTGGTTCCTGGTGAGGGCTTTCCTCTTGGCTTGCTGGCATCTTGGCTTGCTGATATCTGCCTTCTCACTGTGTTCTCCTCATATGGTAGAGAGAGAGAGAGAAGGAGAGAGGGAAAGCTCTAATGTATCTTCTAATAAGGACACTAATTATACCAGATTGGGATCCCATTTAACCTTAGTTAGTTCCTTATTCCAAACACAGTCACATTGAGGATTAGAGATTCAACACATGAATTTTGGGGGACACAAATCAATCTGTAATAGCATCTAAAGAGGTCATGTGGTTCAACTCCTGAGTACAATGTATCTACATTTAGATTTTCCTAAAAAAGAGGATGAGAAACCTTCTTTAAAGTATCCCTGGTACTGATTCAACAACCATCCTGGTAATAATTTACTTCTCTTAGACTCAGTAGGTGCTTCCTTATGTCTACTTATAAATTTTCAATTTGTTGAACACTTTCAATTCAATTTAACACTTATACTCTCTTCCGTACAGTTAGGGAATGAATGATTGGTACATTATCAAAATTGCATTGCTTGAAGGCAGAATGGTCATATCATTACTTCCTCTCCTCATTGTGCTTATTGGTATAATTTATGGTTATGATTTTTAGGACTATATCTAAAACCATCAGTACTACAAATTAGGGTCTCTGGAGGTTGTTTCTTTTAGACAGCATTTGAAAGTTTCTTAAACTGGTTAACTGATTACATAAAGCACACTGTTCCCATGGCACTCATAAGATAATATTCAGAACTACACAAACTTCTTCCATGGGAGGAAAATGCACATAAAAGGAATTTCTTTTAAGTTAACCAACAATATATTATTTTTTAGTTGATATAACTAATGTTTAAATTAGTCTAGATGCTGATCTGTCTTACTTATCCTCGTATATGGCTTTTATCATTTTTTTAAGAGTACATTGTACTGATATCTGCTAGTTTATTTTTCTGCCATTCTTGAATTAATTTCATTGATTTATTTATTCTCTGAATTAGTAATCAGTAAGATTCTACCATATATTAGGTACTATTCTGAGTTTTCGGAAACTAAATCTGGGAAACGAAATGGCACTGCCCCTAGGAATCTTACAATCTAGTGGGGAAGATGACAACAGACAAATGAATATGAAATACACTGTCTAGTACCACAATGTGTTATGAAAAAACTAAATCAAGATAAGTAGACAGAGAGTGCAGGGATGTCATAGTAGATAAAAGGGTCAGGGATAGTATCTCTGAGGATATGAGATTTAAGCAGAGATCTAACTGCAGTAAGGGAACAAGGCACATATGTATCTGGTGGAAGAAAATTACAGGCAGAAGAAACAGCAAATGCCAAGGCCTGAAATAGTAACAATTTCGCTTTAAAACTTGTAGCTCAAGTAGTATTTCCCATTCCGTTAATAATTTTGCTTGTGTTTTTTGTTTTGTTTTAAAGTGAGATTTCAAAATGTAGCAATGGAGGGTTTTATACAAAGAGACTGCAGAATGTTCTGCCTGGATATTTCTCAGATTAGGTTGCTTAAGTATTTGAAAGAATTTGTTTGGCTTTTCCAGGCCCATCACATTCTCTCACAGATGATGTTAAATTGGAATTTGTAGGTCTACTGGTCATTCTCTGCTCTTCTGCCTATCATTAACTCATTAAAGTATTTATTGACACCTAAGATATTTTAGAACTGTTTAAAAAGCTGAGGATTACCTAATTGACAGGTAAATCATGGTCCCTGCTACTAGAAAATTGTTCACTCCTTCAAGAGATCAGCTGTCATAACGGTAAAGACATAAGTTCTGCAGTCAGACTACAGGTGTTTATAGTCTGCCATTTGCTACATTTAGATGTTATGCAATTTATGCTTATTTATATTTCAGATTTCCGGTTGGCAAAATGGGGATTCATTCATTCCACAATCTTTGTTGGTACATTACTAGGTGCCAGACACTGTTACAGGTGGTTTGGGAAACAATAGTCAACAAAACAGACAAAATTAAAATTATATCTAATGGGAATGTTTTAAGACTCACATAAGATGATATATGCAATTCCCAGAGCACAGTAACTATTAATGAATTTTAGACACAGATTTCTCATATTTTCAGAACTAGTGCTGGTAAATATAAAGCCTTAATAAAGGGTGATTGAATTAAATTGAGTTAGGTTATGGAGCAGGAAGCAACCTGTGTTACAGATTGAAAACACAAAGATGTTAATAAAGTTAAGGATAAATAAATCAAAATAGATTCATGAAGAAAAATGAAAATGTCTGGATGTCTGAGGTCTATTGCTAACTCTTGAGGTTGACATTGAGCAGTGGCCGTGCCATTCCTCTTTAGGTCTGTGGCAAACCACAGCTGCCTTCCCAGTATTCATTCTCCCCCTTTCCTTTTTCATTCTAGATTTTGTGTAGGTTATCATGCTCTGTCTAAATAAATAGGGTTACGTACCTCAGCACTCATGGCAATCAGTATGGCCAATGAAATGAAATTAGAATTTACTGGGTGAAGTGTCTAAGAATGGTATTTAAAAGAGGGGGGAATTCACCTTGCACATGCCTTTTACCCTTCAGTTTTCACCCTCTCCCTGTTCTAGGACATGAAAACAATGCTGGTTGTGAAGTAGACATATACGATAATGAGGTACCCCTACAAGCAAAAACAAATGTCAGGATAGTGAAATGGAAGGCTAGAATGAGCTTTGCTTCCCAGTGGCATTGTAGAATTGCCAAATTAGCCCTGTATTTCCTATTCAGAACCCCTTTTATGTATGCAAAAGGTACCCAAATTTATTTAAGCCACTGTTACATTTTTTGGGGAGTGAGGGATAGTTTCTGTTATTCATAGCTGAATGCATCCCTTAACCAAATAAAGTTTCTGGATGCCACTGTCTGTCTGCCAGAGTGTCTACATGGACCATCAGTCGTGACTTTTGCATTTTCAGATGTTTAGGCTGCTCATGTTAAAAACCCTACTTTACCAACCAATAAACTGTGTGGTTGTTTCTGCCTCACAGTTCAGTCTTGTTACCGCTTATAGACTTTTTCCCCTGCCAACTTCATGTAACTCGTCCTAAATTAACTTGAACTCACAGGTTTAAGCTGAATATGAGGGGGTGACCAAACTTCTTGTAAAATGTGGAAAAGCCTTCCTCCTGAGGACCGCTCAGCACATTGATGGGTGCTCAGTGAGTGCTCCAGGAAGACACATAGTTGAGATTGCTGATGTCATTCACATCAAAAACAGCTTTCTGTCACTGGTTTAGTGGCATCTATGTGTCATTTAAACGTAGAAAGATGGCTTTTTCACATCTGTGATTTGCTCGTGTCAAGGAGTCTTAGTTATAAAAACAGAGAATCAGCTGTCCTTTTCATAAATGAGTGAAAGTTTTCATCTTCTACTAGTTATAAGAGAACCTAGATTCATGACATTCACACATTTCTTTTAGTTATTAAAAATTTGATCTTTTTATTTATAGCAGCATGAAAATTTTCTTTTAGTTGGTTTTCTTCAAAGGCTTTTCTCTCCCCACCTCTTTCTCTGTCTCTCATTCCTAAAATGTAACTTGAGATGTGCACATGGGCAAAATCTATTTTTACCTTTATTCGGTTGGAAATAAAATGTGAAGGGGGAATGCTAGATAACATTTGCACAGCTATATTTTAAATTTGGACTCAACTAAAGCATCATAGATCAGGAGTATATCACTTCAATTAAACTGGCTTTTTGTGTATAGGTACCAAAATAAATTCCCCATCACCTCGGAAAGTATTCGTCAGAAATCATGAGGCTGCATCATCATTTCCTGCAACTGCTCTCAGCTCTCGTGCGTCAGCGTGCTAGCCAGCTCTTTCCCTTTGGCTTCTGTACCAGAGCAGCATCCCTCACTCATTTCTTATCACTTGCAGGGCTGAATTCAGCACTTTTCTGGAGCGAGGAACTCAGAATTCCTTCCAGGGAGTTGCAGGAAAAACTGAAATAGTTATGGGCGGAGAATCAGTGCACACCACATTTCTCCAGGTCAGCTGACAAATTGTCAACAAGCCCTGAAATTTCCCTTTGCACTAATCAGTAAGTTTTCTTTCAGAGATGAATACATATGTACACTGTGAATGTTTGACTTATTCTATCCTAATTATATATGGGTATCCATTTAGTAGTGCTGGAAACAGCATGCTTTTGGAGACAAAAGACTCCGAGTCCTGCCGATGCTTAACAAATGTGACTTCAGACAAGTAGCGCAATCTATTCTTCATCTGTGGAATGAAGTTAACAAGGCCTGCTCTATCTATCTTACAGGATTGTTGTGATCTTCACAATGAGATAATATGTGGGTGTGATTTATATACTCCAAGGTACTCTGAACACATAATTATAAAATCTCTCCACTGTACCATAACTTACCAGCTCTCTTCATAGGCATTCCTCATGGATTGGAAGTAATATTACTTGCATACCAGGTCCTTTTAAATACCATCCATCTTTGGTCAGGCCAAAATAAATCTCCACCCAAAGCTTACCAGCCTGCAGTCACGAGGTTTGGTACAGTGATAAAGAATTAGACGACTAAATTCAAATCCTGACCTCTTTGCTCACTCCTTGTGGATCTTGGATTATTTATTCAACCTTCTCAAGCCTCAGTTACGTAATCTATTAATAGAACTGGGATATTGATTATACCTACACTTAAGGTTGATTTAGGAATTATATGCGACAAGCCCTGTAAAGTTATTATGGTGTCTGACCTACAGTAAATCATGAATGTCAGCTATTATTAATCTTTATCACTATAGGCACAAATAGATTGTGTAATTTGGAGAAGATGGTGGCTAACATTTAATTTTTGTCCTCCATATAAAAATTACAAAAATAGCTGCAGTTTGCTGTAGGGCCAGAGGCCTTTCTCTAAGAGCTCATGCGAGCACTGGCAGCTGGGCAGGGGTTTTTTCTTTTGTTTGTTTTGTTTTACCTTTTTCAAAGTCATTATAACTTAAATTTGGCCTCTTGTCCTCTACCTTCTCATTCCACATTCTGACAGAAATGAAGAGTGATCAATATTTTGTAGTACTGTAATTTCATTTTCTGCCAAGATCTGACAGTTCACATTTTTTATTTGTGCATTTATTTATATAAATAATCTTATAAAAGAGAAATAACAAAATTATATTCAATTATACATTTATTTAACTTTGATTTTGAGAACAAAATAAAAAGATATGAAATATATTCTGTTCTGGAAAATCTTATATATATAATCACAGTACTCATGAATTTATGATTTGGATTAATGAAATTATTCTCTTTAAGACTTTAGAAATATAATTAACAACACTCTTTCCTACAAGGCAAATAAAAAATAGTTATTAGATTACAAAGCTCAGCATCTGTTAGGGTGCAATATCAGGTAAGAGGGGTAAAAGAGAAATACTCTCATTTCACAGGACTCTAGTTCTGTGGGGATTTCTGAATGTACCTGTTGAAAGCCTGTGTTTTCTTCTTTTTCTTCTAATCTATTAACAGGGAGTCTATGGAGGCCTTGGTGTGGATGGGCACAGTGGAAAATTTAAGACCAGAGAGATTTGGAGAGGATGAGAGCTAATGAGGAAACAGATGCATTTCATTGACAGAATTGCTTCTGCATGAGCTTGGAATAGGTGATGTATAGGACAGGATTCCCATTTATATAACTAGACTTTGCTATACCTATAAGCATATACCTTGCCAGGACGTCTAGTACATCAACATGTGCCACACACACGACCCCATTCAATTGTCTTCTGTTGATCAGTTAAGGACTAGGATAATTTATAAGAATGTGGCCACTGACTGACTCTTTTGTATTTTCAGCCTTTCCCTATTAATTTTAACTTCATTTCCTTAAACTTAAAATATGTCCAAGACTCTTTCCCACAAATACATAAGCAATGGCAAAGAAAAAATTCCCTTCCTCTGTACTGTGGGGAATCATCTTTATTATTTTTGGTGTTCCCATTTCCTTATTTCCTACTCACTCAATGATCTGGTTTCTCCCTCTGCTCTGCTCCAGCACACATACTCCAGTAAGCATGCTCCCTCCAAAGTCTTTAGAGACCTTTAGTACGGCAAATCCAATGGGTAATGCTCAGATATCTTCACACTTGACTTTTCTGTGGCATTCGACACTATTTGAAATTTGTCACAATTCTACTTCTTTTACAGGGCTCTTTTTTTCCCATTTGCCTCTTAAATGTTCATATTCTTTGTGGTTAAATTTTTGGTCCTTTCTTCTCACGTTCTAAATGTAACTTGGGTGATCTAAATGATACCCTTCTACATGCCAGTGACTCCTACAATGCCTCTGTCCTGGATTCTAAGCTCATGATTCTTACTACTTGCTAAATTGCTCTCTCTATATATCTAACAGCTAACTTAAATATACTAGGTCTAAAATGAAAATCCTTTCCCCCTACATTTTAAAAAATATTGCTCAGTAGTAATACTATTCATCCAGTAGCTTATTAAAATTCCAGAATATGACCTTTGAATTTGCCTGATCATCAGCGGATCATCAATTTCTCCCTCCATGACCACCCATGTCCAGTCTTGGTCTCCTCCCGTTTGTCTGTGTTAGGGGTTCCCAAGACCACCCCACCAAGTTCAGTATTTGCTAGGAGGACTGTAAGGACTCAGCATATAGCTGCACTCATGAACGAGATTTACCACAGCTAAAGAATATAAGGAAAAGTCAGCAAAAGGAAAAGGTGCAGGAAGTGAAGTCCAGAGGAAGCCAGGTGCAAGTTTCCAAGAGTCCTCTCCCCGTGGAGACACACGGAACACACTTAATTTTTTCAGCATTAAATTGTGACAACATATGTGGAATGTCCACCAGGCAAGCTCATTATAGACTCTGTGCCCGAGCTTTTTATTGCTGGCTGATCATACCCTCTGCCTTGCACATACCAAAATTCCGGATTCTCAGAAGGAAAGCAGCGTATTCAGCATAAACACATTGTTTGTATAAACAGTTTGGGCTGAGCCATTATAGTAAGTTAGGGAATGGCAACCTTCCTGAAATCCAGGTCCCAGACACAAGCCAAAAGTCAACCTTGCAAGCCAGCCTTTCTGAGAATAGTAGTCTCAGTCCTGTTATGTAAATTCTCTTCTTCACACTATCATTTGTATTGCATGTCTTTCTAAAAGTCATATCAGTTCTCTCATTAAACTTTTTGTTGGACTTCGCTAAGTATACCACAAACTCCAGCTTCCCATTCAACGATATATCCCAAAGATCTATAGCAGGGCCTACGCCAGTACGTGATAACGCTCAATCCATTTTATAATTGATTCGAAAAACATACAAAATCCCTTATAAATTGTCATGTCCCACATTTCTAATGTCATCTTCCATTCCTCCCCAAAGCATACCGTGCATTGTAGACGTTCCAAAGACTTCTCTTCCCATGTTTTCTCATCTTTCAGCTCTTTTCAATGAAAATTTCTTCTGTCTCGAGTACTCTTTCCTCCCTTGGCCACCTGGCAAAGTCAAGCCTCAGGTGAAGAGCTAGCTCCTAGTCGCTCATCCTCAATGAAATACTCTATCCAGGCAGAGTTAGGTGTGCTGCCTGCATGTCTATGATATGGATTTCATTACTTTAGAAGACTTAAGAAAACATACAATGAGAATGAAGAGGTGTTTTTCTGTGGAAGGTCAATTGATGATTGAGACAGATTGTCACAGGGTAGTATTTATTTGTTTGCCTGGTAACCTCACCACAGTCCTGAATCAGACTTTTAGCCTTGTATGCTCAGAAACCAGCCTCAGCCATGTCTCAGTTAATAAGACCGATTGGACATAAAGATGCTAACTCACATTAAGAGACTGCACAGAGGGCTTTCTGTCAATTTGAAATGAGAAACATCTGTGAAGCTGACTTGACATCCACATTTGGTTGATAAATGCCTTTGCTCCGTGTAGATAAGCTACGACAAAACCCAATTATCAGAGAGATGCTTGATGGACATAGAATCAGATCAAAGGGATTTTTATCCATTGTATAATTTCAATATTTTATGGCCTTAGCCTGCAATAACTGGATAGAGCAATCTCAGCAATAGGGACGCGCCTTTAGGCAGAGCAGATGATCCTGTAAACATGATAAATACTTTTCCTCCGAGTACTGTTTGGAAGTAGTTACCAACCTTTGCCCCTTTTTTTCTATATGTGATTTTTCTCTAAATATTTAAATGGATGAACTACCCCTTTTCTAATCCATATATTCTTTCTGATTTTAATGTATTTAAATCAGATTACAGTCTAAATTTCACTGGCCTGAGGATCAGTCTATTTCTTTAAGCATAATTTGTAGATTTCTGTTCTGACAGATTAAATATTGATTTCTGAGGGCAAAAATCAATTGTTTTTATTTCATATTTTTTGAGATGAGGAGACTTTTACATTGTAAATATTTGTTTATTTTACATATTTGATTTATCCAGATACCTGTAATTTCCTAGAGGTCAGAGATTATAATTATTAATTCTGAGTTCTAATACCTAACCCAGAATTGGCTCAAAGACAAATGTGTTGCATAAGTGAATGTAAGCTAACAATTTTTTTGGTAATAAAGTGGTGTTTATTTTCATTAATATTTTGAATTATCTTTAAGTAGTGTTCTTTTGCAATCTGAAATGATTTTAACATTTTAGAAATTGTCTTTTTGTGTGTATGTGTTCTGCAATTCAGTTGCCTTTTCAGGAAGTGGTATTCAATTGATTAATCATGCATTGAGACAGAAAAAAATAAAAAGTGGTTAAAAGCAAGGTTATTAGCTTATAATTCTTTACATTAAAATTCTTTACATTCAACAATTTTATATGTTGAAATTGTCCAATAGATTTGCTAATATTTAGCTTATTATGAAATTTCTTAAGTTGGAAATAGCCAGACATATGTGATACCAATGCGCCCCTAACTTTGAATTATTTTGATTACCAAGATTTCTGAAGACCAGGGACATTTTCTTCTGGCAAAGGAGGCAGATCAATTATTCTAAACAAAACCATTATGTTTATACATTTTAAATGGTTTATACGTGACAAATTTATACCAGGATGTTCAGGTATTTAGGTCTATGTTTTACAACCAGTTTATCTGGCAGTTTATACTTAGAGCTTGTCAGGTATTTATGAGGTTTCCCATGTTTTTTTGTTTGTTTGTTTTGTTTTTTTTCTTGAGATCTTCTTTTATAGTCAGTTTAGCCACTTTACTGCAGGTACAATACAACAGTGGACTAAGAAGCATCATATACAATGGACTGTCATCTGCCTTACCTTCCTCAAAGTAGTAGACTAAGTAAAAATGGAAATGGCCAATTAAAACATCTAGTAACTAAATTGGGGCATGATAAGAGAATGGGTGGCTTTCAAGATTAAATCAGTGTAGGGTAAAACTTAACATACATGAAAGTGACGAGGATCATCGTTGGAAAAATTGTTGAGATATTCTGGAGATGATAGGGAAGGGGGGGTGTATAAGACCTTACATAAACTTACTTTCTACTATTTTTTTCTTCTTCTTTGCCTGATCATATAGTCCTGGGATCTGTATTTTATTTTTGAGTTCCAGAGAGAGGATCAATCACTAAACATGACACTATGATAATATTTCTCTATAACTATTCAAATCTATAGAGGAATGGTGGGAGTGGTGCCATCTGCATAAGCTGGGATTAATGTGGTCTGCCTTTTTCTACCTAGTGGACAAAAAATGTACTTTTCCACCCTTCATCCGAGGGTGAATGAAGGATGAAGCATTGACCAGATTTATATTGCTGCCTGTGTTGCGGGTCATTCTTCTTGATGAACCTGATGTTTCTAGCCTATGACAGAGAATCTGGGTTAAAATTAATGACACATGGACAGAAGGGGAAGTAACTGCTGATGGAAAGGACGTCGATAAATAGATAACGCTAAAAGGAAAAGTGAACATTACCTCGATACCTTGTGAGATATCGAGAGCAAGAGAATGATGTTATCTCTTAGCTGTATTTACACATGTACACAGGCAGGCCACATAATTTGTGGAGCCCAGTGCAAATAAAAGTTCAGGACTCTAAAAATGATTAAGCATTTCAAGTCAGTCAAGCATTAAACCAAGCATGAGGCTCTGAAAAACGCAAGGCTGTGTGTGACTGCACAGTTTGCAAGCTTACGAAGCCAGTCCTGCACTCTACGGGGGTGAATTTTGGCTATTTGCCTGCCAAAACATGTTCCTTTATTTGAAGCTGAAGGTCAAGGATGGGTCCTAGCATTCAATATGAAGTCAGCTATATGATGCATCTTGATGACATTTAGTAAGGTCTTATGGATGGACAGTTGGAATAATTCTAATATTGCTTTGTCTTGTGTTTTCCATTTTAGAGGTTACATGTTATGTGGAAGACTCCCTTTAGAAGGTAATATGTGGGAATTGCTGCCTCCTGAATGCACACAAAATAGTTTGTTCTAACAACAGAACCATGAGCCACTGTGTAACTATTAACCTAAATGATGATCTGTTGAAAAAGTGCCTGGAATCAGTGGACATAAAACATCATGTTTTGTCATGTTTCCTCATATTTGTAGACATTTCTATAAGTGAAGACCAATGGTCAAGGTAAAGAAAACCTAAAAAATTGAAATAATTGTTAGTTTAGGGATGACATGGTGAGCTCACATATACACTACAGATAGCCCTGATATTCACTGAAGGCACCTATTGGAAGTTCTATGACATGTGCAATCTGGAGTGTATTTGGTGGTGACTATCAACCATGTGACACTATCCTGGAGAATGCAACATTTTGGGATCACATGTGTACTTAAATTGTATTTTGGCAAAAAAAATATTCTAAAAGAGAATTGGAAGAAATTGGTACAGGATCTGTGTCCTAGGACAAGCCACATTTACCTTTAATAAAGAAAGATGTATTGAGGAAAAAGATTTATTAATATTTGCCATGTTGAATGCTTTGACATGGTGTTATTGCAGCAAAAAGGAAAATCATGACAATTGGCCTGGATAGATAACACAGCTTTAGAAAAATGGATAAAATAAACTCAAGAGACAGCCTGCTTGGGGGCATACTTGGGAAAGAGTATATATATGTATTCTGGCCCTGTCGGGGCTGTTAAGTATGCTCCTACAGTTGGAAGCAGAGGTAGCTCAAGGAAAATGGCTAGAATATTGGCAGCAGAAGCCAAGGAATAAACTTGTGGGAGACATATGGTCTCCCTACTAATTTGAAATTTATAAATGGAGACTAGAATTTCCATGGGTGGCTCTCTAACTGCCAAGGCCCCCCACACAAACAGAACCTAGATGCATTAGTCAGGGTGCTCCAAAGAAACAGAACCAATAGGATGTATATACATATGCATATATACAGGTGGCCCTCTGTATCTGTGGGTTCCACATCCATGGATTCAACCAATTGTGGATCAAAAATATTTGAAAAAAATTATATTTATATTGAACATGTACAGACATTTTTCTCATCATTATTCCCTAAACAATACAGTGTAACAATTATTTACATAGCATTTATATTGCATTAGGTATTATAAGTAATCTAGAGATGATTTAAAGTATACGGGAGCATGAGTATAGGTTATATGAAAATACTATGCCATTTTATATCTGAGACTTGAAGACTTGAGCATCCACAGATTTTGGTACCTGCAGGACATCCTGGAACCAATCCTCCACAGATACGAAGGGGCCACTGTGTGTGTGTGTGTGTGTGTGTGTGTGTGCACGCACATACAGTATATTAATTTATCTTTTGGTCACATATATACAATATATTGTATGCATGTATCTCTGTATATAAATCTACATCTATATCTACAGATTAGAGAGAGATAGAGAGAGAGAGACAGATTTATTATAAGAAATTGGCCCACATGATTATGGAGACTGACAATACCCAAGATCTACGGTTGTCAAGCTAACAATGTAGGGGAGCTGTGATGTAGTTTCAGTCTGAATACCAGCAGGCTTGAGACTGTGGAAAAGCTGATGTTTCAGTGTAAGTCCACGGGCAGGAGGAATTCCCTCTCGCTTGAGGGAGGGTCAGTCTTTTGTTCTATCAGACATTCAACTGACTGGATGAGGTCCATCCACCTTAGAGAGGGCAATCTGCTTTACTCCAGTCTACCAATTCGAATGTTCTCTTGTTCAGAAGCACCCTCACAGACACACCCAGAATAGTGCTTGACCAAATATCTGGGTATCCCATAGCCTGGTCAAGTTGACACATGAAATTAACTGTCACCAGACTTACTCAATAGTATAATTAGTTAGAATTGGAAACCCGTTAGACATGAGTAGGATTCTACCAGTGGGGGTAGACATTGCACAAGGATAATGCCCACTGGGAATCCACGGCAGTACAACAATGTAATGTAAAGCAGAGCATATAGCTCTGCCCAGGGAAGACTTTGGAATCTGGAATTAACTGGGATTTGTGACTTACACTCTAGTCCATGGCAACATCTGTGCAAGGATCAATTTTGTTGAGAAGGCTGAGAAAATTCCACTATAATTCTGACTGATTTATTTTGTTAGGATCATAGACTAACTCATAGTGTAATTGAATTTTGGTATAATACTGCTGTAATTGATAAGGTTAATTTGATTTTAACATACCTATGATGTACTGATATCAATGTTAAAATTTATTGTGGAAATGAAAAAACTCACACAAGCTGTTCTTCTAATGAAAGCTGACTGACTGGAGAAAAGAACAGATTTTGTTAGTAATCGGTTAACTATTGCATTAAATCAGTCTACACTGATACCTTTCATCAAGTTCATATTTGGTGGTGGAAGAAGGTAAAAGAGTTGTCACGTTTGTACATGATGTTGAATGTCTATGCTGGAATATTTGGTAAACTGAAATGGCTGTTTAAAGCAATGCCTACCCCTCAGTGGAAGATAGAAATGATTAGTGTTTTGGTATGTCTCTTTCTACTTCTTTTGTTCTATAAACGTTGAATAAAGCAGAAAGAATAATGATAAGTGGTTTTAAATTCAGAAAGCTTGACCAAGGCTCAAGGACTTGTACCATGTTAGTACAGGTCTAAAATTAGTTGTTATTTTTTATTCCTGCACTTACCTTTGAGACACCTGGAGACACAGTGCCAACCCTTGGCCAAACCTGAATGAAATGTGCTAACTAGTGATTGATACAGATCTGTGCTAGCATCTGAAAAACATCAGGGGGCAACCATAGCAGTTTATAGGCATTTGTTTCAGGAAATGTACAGATTGATAGTTTGCACCTGGTTTTAATTATGTTCTTTGATTTTTGCTATTGAGACTAGTCATGTAACCCACTTTTGGCTGTGTAATCAGGGGGATATTAAAAATCCTTTCTTAGATGGGATTGTTGCTCCACTGAGAACAAGATGTCTCACCCAATCTTGGTGATTCATGATCTGAAGATGAAATGTATTCTATGAGACTAAGAAAGGACACTGGATGTCAACTGGAAGTCTCAGGTCTCTCTGACGTTGGCCTGTGGTTTTCCTGCTGCACTGTATCCTTTACCTTTTACAAGTCTTATGTGAGTACACTCCATGGAGTATGAGGAATCCTTTTAATTATCAAACATGCTATAATTGCTCCTGTGTATATATGTATTTTCCTGAACCATTTAAGAGTAAATTGCAAAGATGATGCTTCTTTACCTCTAAATAGTATAGTATGTATTTCCAAAAGGAAAAAAACAGAAAGGAATTCTCCTATGTAACCACAGTGCAATTATAAAAATTAAGAGATTAATGTTAATATATGATTTTTATATATTATATTTCACATTATATATTATATAATCTACAGACTTTATTCAACCTTATCTTTATGTAGAATTTATTTAGACTATACAATAAAGTTCTGTCTAGACAAAGTCCAAGGTCATGTGTTATATTTGGTTACCATATATCTTGAATCTCTTTTAATTTGGAAATTCCTAAGTCTTTGTCTCTCATAACATTAATATTTTTGAAGAGTAAGGCCCTTCAGCAGAATGTTTTCTTTTTTTATTTTGGGGTATTATGAGGGCACAAACATTATGGTTACACTTTATGTCTTTGCCTCACCCAAGCGAGGGTTAAAGGCGTGCCCTTCCCCCCTGCAATGCTCCCCGTGTCCTTTAGTTGAGGGTTTACCCCCCCATCCTCCTAATCCTTGGAGAGTATTACTGCCATGTGATCACCCTAGTGTTGATCAGTTAGTACCAATCTGATGGCGAGTACAAGTGGAGCCCATTCTTCCGCTCTTGTGGTCCCTCACTTTGGATAATGGGCTTAAATTTAATCCAGGAAAGTATAAGAGGTTCTAGATCACTGTCGTTTCTTATGATCGAGTAATATTCCCTTGTATACATATACCAAATTTTAATAATCCACTCATGGATTGACGGGCACTTGGGTTGTTTCCACATCCTTGTAATAATGAATTGTGCTGCCATAAACATTTGGGTGCAGATGTCTTTATTATAGAATGTTAATTTGAGTTTGTCTGATGTTTCCTCAGGAGTAAATTCTATTTATGCATTTTCGATGGGAGTATCATAGATGTGGTGCTGAATTTTTCTCAGTGTATTGTATCAGGAAGCAGATTCTATCAATTAGTCTCATGTTGAAAAGAGTAATTTTGATCATTTGGTTAAGGTAATGACTGCCAGCTTTTTTCCCCGTAAAGTTAATATTTTATCCTTTCCAGTTAATATGTATCCTGTGGGGAAGTACTTTGACATTGTCTAAATATTCCGCTATTCCCTTACATGTTACTGCTATATGTGCACTTAAGACACTTACTTTTGATTTTTTTTAAGTGGCACAATCTTTCCATTTTTGTCTGAAGAGGAATTTTATTTATTTATGTTCCTCAGACCTGTAATAGCAAAGGGCTGGGCTAAACCCTATTTATCTTTGTTGTAATAGGTAGGTTATCTCCCCTTGGGATTGTTCTAGTCAGCAGTCTGACTGAAGTTGCCCTTTTTAATATCTGGATCAATGTTAGAATTTAGAACCAGAGCAACTTTCGTCGTGGCTGCATGCAATCTTATTGCCTACATTTACTGGGGAGTTTGGTAATAATGGGGGCTAAAAAAACTCACAAAGCCATAATCACCCAATCTGAACTTATTGTGGCATTAAGCATTACGTATCAGAGAAGGACAGTCTTCCCCAAAGCCATGTTATATTGATAGCAAAGGTAATGCAGAGGGTGAGAAGTAGTTCATATGCAATTTGAGGCTATTGGATTTCCTTTCCAATGAAACGCATAAACTTGTATTTTGGAGCATGAAGCTTTGGACATTTGTTCCTCTTACCCCACACTCACAAATATTTTGGTCCAAATATATCTATCCAACCTTATTGCTATAACATGTACTCTTTGCTCTATTTAATGCAAATTCCTATCTTTTCTATATATACACATTATCACTCATTTCTGAATCTTTGCTGTTTTTCTTCTGTCTACAAATCTATTCTAATTTAACCTCTCTTTGCCTATACAAATTCTACCTGTTTGCCTAAGTAAATCTCTTCCAAAATGATATTTTTTCCTTTCTTATTTTCATTAGACCACAATGTTTGTAAGATACATTGTATCATGTGGATTTTCTCATGTACATAAGTGTTCCCTTTCCAAATAAAGTCTCATTAATATAGTATTGATAATTGACTTTTTAAAATAACCAAAATAGCCATTTTAGTAGATAATTTTTTAAAACTTTAATATTTTTTAAAAAATTTAAGTCTTTAAAAAAACTGTTACATACTTCCCTACTAAAGTAAACATCTATATCAAAACAATTTAGTCTTGTCTTGGTGACTCAGGATCATAAACATTTGAATGTTCTTTTCTCCTGCTATAAATAGCTCTACGACTAAAGTGATCAAGGCATAGGCATCGAAAAGCATCTCCTATTTCCCATTCAAGCCTGTGCTTCTAAGAAGCCTCAGTCATTTGTTCATTTAGTGTTTATTGATCATTGTATTTCAGTATTATGCTAGCTATTGAATACAGTAAGGCAGACATTGTGTGATCTCATAGTACTTCTGGCTTATAGATACTAAATAAAAATCACATGAGTAAGAATATAGGGTGAAGCTGATTAAGCTCCAAGAAGGAAAATTACAGAGCTATTACGAGGGAGTAAAACGAAGAGAACTGAGTGCACTGATGCATGCAGGAAGGCCTCCACGGACAAGTGACATTTAAGCTGAAACCTGAAGAACAGGTAAGTCTTAGCCACATGAAGAATAAGGAAAGAGCATCCAGGTTGAGGGAATATCATATGTTAAAACCCTGACTTGCAAAACAGCTTGGTGCCCGTGGCAACCGAAGGGAAGCCAGCATAGCAGGAGTGACGAGGGGGCAATGCGGAGTCAGTGGGGTCAGATAGCATAAGGCCTCTTTGGCTTGTTCGTGGATTTAGACTTTTCCTAAGTGCAGTTGGAAATAGGTTTGAGCAGGAAAGTGAGAAGATCTTATTTCTCTTTTAAGAAGATATCCATCTGCGCGGGTTGGACAGGTAAGGGAGAAATTCCCTGAACAGTCTGTAGGCTGATTAAGAAGTCCAGGTAGTGGTGCCGAGGAATTATGATGACAGTAGAGGTGATGAGGAGTGAACAGAATCAGGTTTGACTCTGGAGATACGAGTAACAGGATTTGCTGATGGGTGTGATGCGTGGGTGAGAGTGAGGAGTCAGTGATAAGTTTCAGATTTTAGGACATGAGTGAGTGAAGGAGGCAGTTGGGAGACAAAGACAGAAGTAAAGTGTGTATAACCAGGAGGTGCAGAATTTCTTGACCCGTTATCTGTTACCTGAAGCCTTGGCTTAGTTATTTGAAGACCCTTGTGTTATCACTGAAGGTCGAGGCTCCTGGAGATGGGACTTCTAGACATGCGAAGGCCAAAATGTAGGGCTTATGCTTTTTGACACCAGGGACCAAGTCTCACACTTCTGAGTCCTCTTAAAGTACTGTTCTCAGCACAGAGTAGGTGCTCACTAAGTTAATTTCATGTTAACTAATTATCGTTTAATTAAGGGTAATTGGCTGATGATTTTTTTGCTGCTAAGGATTATATTTTACATTTGTTTTTTACTCTTCTTAATGGCAGGCACGTGGCAGGTCTTTAGTGAATATTTGGACACCTAAATTATTAATGGAAGTTGCACTTTTACTCTTTGTCCTAATTAATATTAAGGACACAGCAGGAGAAAGAACATTCCTGAACCTCATTGTGCGTACTGAGTGGGAATGTTTTCAGTCCTGTGAGATGGGGGAACAGCTGGTGGGTGGAGCAGTCAGAACACATACAACATTTATGGCTTCTGCTTGCTGCCTTATACAGGCGTGGTTCATGGTGCCTCCAAAGAATTATATAGTAACATCAAAGGTCACTGATCACAGATCACCGTAACAGATATAATAATGATGATGAAGAAATCTGAAATGTGAGGATTATCAAAATTATCAGACATGAAGCCAGAACATATTGCTGGAAAAATGGCTCCGACAGACTTGCTTGACACGGAGTTGCCACAAACCATCAATCTGTAAAAAACACAATATCTGTAAAGTGTGATAAAGTGAAGTGCAGTAAAATGAGGTATGCCTGTTTTTATCATGGGTACAAAAAATAGCACTAGATATTGACATCATTATTACCTATTGAAAGTATTAAAATGAGCATACCCTTAATTCAGCAAATTCATGTTTAAGAATAAAATTAGCTCTGTTATAAAAAATTTTTGTGTTCTGGAGAAACTTTGCATTATTTAGAATCACAGTATAAAAGCAATTGATTGGCGGGAAGGAGGTTAGAACCTAGAGAGTTTCTGAATCACATGACAAGGTTATTTTTTCTATAGGAATTTCAATGATGCAGGTATTTTTAAATAATGATATTTAAAAATATAAACAAATAATTTATATTTTTAATGTACAATTAAGATTAATTAATAAAATAAAAATTAAATAAAAAATTCTGAGTAAGTCCTGTGTATTTTAAATGATAAAAATCAATGAGCTTCTAGTGAGTTACCATAATTCTAAATAATTTGTGTAAACTATTGCTATGATAAAGACTGAAATGAGATGTTTTAAAAGTGCATGAACTCAAAGCTAATTATAACATTCACAACTGCCTATGGCTTTTCATTTTTAGTAAAGAAAAGGGGTTTCTGTAAGTCACATGCTTACCACTTTTTTAAATCATTGTGATGTTAGTTCCAGGATGCAAGTCTCTTATAATTAATAGCAATTCATATATTAAAATTGAGGGTCACTGTAAAAATCACAATAAAAATGAAATTCTAGTATAGCTCAAAAATTAGGACGAATGTTGCATAAATATATTTACAAGGAGATTAACTGTGGCATTTTTTTATAACAGAAAAAAATAGAAAATAACCTAAAATTTCGGCAATAGGAAATTGGATAAATACATTTAACTGTGGTAAAGTTCTGTAATCTGTGGTAAATTCCTGTAAAATGTGCATTCGTGGTATATTATTAAGTGATAAAATCTTATGATAGAATAGTATGTGTATCATAATTCTATTTTTGAAAAAACAAATTTTTATTGATGTATAATATTTTTGCATATTTATGGGGTATATGTGATATTATGTGTGTAGAATATGTAATGTTCAGGTCAGGATACTTAAGGTCTCCATCACCCCGATTATTTATTATTTCTATTTGTTGGGCACATTTCAAGTCTTCTCTTCTAGTTATTGTGAAATATACAACTGTTGTTAACTATCGTCCCCCTACTCTGCTGTTGAATACGAGAACTTACTCCTTCTGTTTAACTGTATGTTTGTACCCATTAACCAACCTCTCTTCATGTGCTCCCCAACCCAAACCCCCACACCATCTTCAGCCTCTGGTATCTATCATTCTACTCTCTACCTCCATGAGATCAACTGTTTTAGCTCTCACATATGAGTGAGAACGTGTGATATTTGTCTTTCTGTGCCTAGTGGGTTTCATACAACATAATGTCCTCCAGTTCCATCCATCTTTCTGCAAATGACATGATTTCATTCCTTCTTATGGCTGATAGTATTACATTGTGTCTATATGCTGTATTTTCTTTATCCGTTTGTCTGTGCATGAGCATATAGGTTAATTCTTATCTTTGTTATTGTAATAGTGTTACAGTAAACATGAGAGTGTAGGTATCTTTTTGATATACTGATTTCTTTTCCTTTGGATAAATAGGCAGTAGTGGGATTGCTGGATCATATGATAGTTCTATTTTCAGTTTTTTGAGAAATCTCCATACTATTTTCCATAGTGGCTATACTAATTTACATTCCCACCAACAGTGTATTGGAGTTCTCTTTTCTCTGCGATCTCATCAGCACCTATTATTTTTTATCTTTTTAGTATTAGCCATTCTAACTGGGGTAAGGTGATATCACATTGTGCTGTTGATGTTCATTTTCCTGATGATTAGTAATGTTGATCATTTTTTTATATACCTGTTTGCCACTTGTATGTCTTCCTTTGAGAAATGTCTATTTATGTCCTTTGCCCATTTTAATGAGATTATTTGGTTTTCGTATGTTGAGTTCCTTGTATATTCTGGATATTAGTCTCCTGTTGGATAAATAGGTTGCAAATGGGTTGTCTTTTCACTCAGTTGTCTCTTTGTTGTGCAGAAACTTTTCAGTTTAATTTAGTCTCATTTGTCTATTTTTGTTTTTGTTGACTCTGCTTTTGAGGTTGTAGCTATAAAATCTTTGCTTAGATCAATGTCCTGAAATTTTTCCGTGTGGTCATGAGACTTTAATCCATCTTGAGTTGATTTTTTACATAATGAAAGAGAGGGGTCTAGTCTCATTCTTCTGTGTATGTATATCCAATTTTCCCAGCACAATTTATTCCTTTCCCCAGTGTATGTTCTTGGTGCTTTTGTCAAAAATCAGTTGTCTGTATGTGCATGGATATATTTCTGGGTTCTCTGTTCTGTCCCACTGGTCTTTGTGTCTTTTTTTATACCAATACCATGCTGTTGTGTTTATAAAAGCCTTGTACTATATTTTGAAGTCAGGCAGTGTGATGCCTCCAGCTTTGTCCTTTTTGCTTAGGATATCTGTGGATATTCTGGCTCTTCTTTGGTTTCATACAAATTTTAGAATTATTTTTTCTATTTCTGTGAAAAGTGATATTGGTATTTTGATAGGGATTGAATCTAGGGATTGCTTTGCGTATTATGGTCATTTTAATGAGTTAGTTCTTCCAATCCATGAGCATGGGATGTGTTTCCATTTGTTTGTTTTGTCTTCAATTTCTTTCTACAGTGTTCTGTAGTTTTCCTTGTAGAGGTCTTTCACCTCCTTGGTAAGTTTATTTGTAGATATTTTATTTTTTTGTAGCTATTGTACACGGGATTGCCTTCTTGATTTGTTTCTAAGCTAGTTCATTATTGGTGTATAGAAATGCTATTGATTTTTGTATGTTGATTTTATATCCTATAAATTTACTGATTTTCTTGTATCAGATCTAAGATTTTTTTGGTGGGATCTTTAGGTTTTTCTAGATATAAGATCCTGTTGTCTGCAAAGAGGAACAGTTTGACCTTCTCTTTTCCACATTGGTTACATCTTATTTTTTTCTCTTGCCTGATTCCTCCGGTTAGGATTTCCAGTACTATATTGAATAGGAGTGGCGAAAGTCGGCATCCTTGGCTTGTTCCAGTTCTTAGGGGAAAGGTTTTTTACCCCTTCCCCATTCAGTATGTTAGCTGTAGTTTTGTCATATATGACCTTTATTATGTTGAGATATGTTCCTTCAATGGCTAGTTTTTAGAGAGTTTTTATCATGAAGGATTATTGAATTTTATTAAATGATATTCCTGCATCTATTAAAATAATCATATGGTTTTTGTCGTTCGTTATGTTGATGTGAGGTTTTACATTTATTGATTTGCGTATGGTGAACAATCCTTGCATACCTTGGATAAATCTCACTTGATCATGGTGTATTATCTTCTTAATGTGCTGTTGGATTTAATTTGTTAGAATTTTGTTGAGGATTTTTGGGTCTATGTTCATCAGGAATATTGTCCTGTGGTTTTCTTTTTCATTGTAGTTGCGTCCTTGTCTGGTTTTGGTGTCAGGATAATGCTGGCCTCATAGGATGAGTTAGGAAGAATTTCCCCGCCCCCCCTTTAATTTTTCTGGACTAGTGTGAGGAGAATTGGTGTTAGTTCTTCTTTGTGAGTTTGGTAATGTGACCGTGAAACCATCTAGTCCTGGACTTTATTGGGAAACTGTTTATTATTGATTCAATTTTATTTCTCATTATTGGTTTGTTCAGGTTTCCTATTTCTTTCTGATTCAATCTTGTTAAGTTGTATATGTCCAGGAATTTATTGGTTTCCTCTAAGTTTTCCAGTTTGTTAGTGTATTGTTGTTCATAATAATCTCTGATGCTCTTTTGTATTTCTGTCATATCAGTTGTATTGTCTCCTTTTTAATTTATGATTTTATTTATTTCAGTCTTCTTTTTTGGGGGGGTTATAGTCTAAATAGCATTGAATTGGTTTTCTAGCTAGCAGTTTATCAATTTATCAGTTTTTCATTTCATCAATCCTTTTTTTTAAGCTTCTATTTCATTTAGTTCTGCTTTGATCTTTATTATTTCTTTCTTTCTACTAATTTGTGCTTGGTTTGTTTTTGATTTTCTAGTTTCTTAAAGTGTATTATTATATTGTTTATTTGAAATCTTTCCACTTTTTCGATGTGACATTTATTGCTATAAACATCCTTCTTAGCACTGCTTTTGCTTTATCCCTTAGGTTTTTGGTAGGTTGTTTTGATTTTCCTTTGTTTAAAGAATTTTTTTTTTGATTTCACAATGGGTGAGAAGGTGTTTGATATTATTTTGATTTTTAAATATTTGCCAAGACT
This sequence comes from Avahi laniger, assembly GCA_963575035.1. NCBI lineage: Eukaryota > Metazoa > Chordata > Mammalia > Primates > Indriidae > Avahi > Avahi laniger. The sequence continues at coordinate 16,075 of CAUYSK010096774.1, read as the reverse complement.
TGTTTTGTTTCTTGACATACAGCCTATCCTGGAGAATGTTCCATGTGGTTAGGAGAAGAATGTGTATTCTGCAGCTTTTGGATGAAATGTACCATAAATGTCTCTTAGATCCCTTTGGTCTAAAGTACAGTTTAAATGCATGTTTCATTATTAATTTTCTGTCTAGATGATCTGTCTAATGCTGACAGTGGGGTATTAAAGTACCTATTTATTATTGTTTCGTAGTCTATCTCTCTCTTTAGATCAAGTAATACTTGCTTTATATATCTGAGTGCTCCAGTGTTGGGTGCACATATGTTTAGAATTGTTATAACTTCTTGCTGTATTGATCCCCTATCACTATATCATGACCTTCTGTGTCTCTTTTTACTGTTTTTGACTTACATTCTCTCTTATCTGATATAAGTATAGCTATTCCTTCTCATTTTTAGTTTCCGTTTGCATGGACTATCTTTTTCTGTCCCTTTACTTTCAGTCTATATGTGTCTTTATAGGTGATATGAGTTTCTTTTAGGCAGCATATAGTTGGGTCTTGGGTTTTTTTTTTGTTGTTGTTTGTTTTTTTTGCCCATTTAGCCAGACTATATCTTTTAAGTAAAAAGTTTAATTTATTTACTTTCAAGGTTATTATTAATATGTGAGGACTTATTCTTGTCATTTGATTAATTGATTTCTGGTTGTTTTGTATATCATTTGTTTCTTTCTTTCTTGTTGTTTATCATTGTGGTTTGGTAATATTCTGTAGTGATAACATTTGAGTCCTTTCTCTTCATTATTTGTGTGTTTTCTCTACCAGTGTATTTTATACTTTTATGTGTTTTCATGAGGGTAGATACCAACCTCTTGCTTCCAGGTATAGGACTCCCTTAAGCATTTTTTGTAGGCCCAGTCTAATGGTGATGAATTCTCTCAATTTTTGCTTTTTTGGGACTTTTTTTTTCTTCATTTATGAAGGATAATTTTGCTGGGTATAGTATCCTTAACTGGCAGGTTTTTTCTTCCAGCACTTTGAATATATTATCCCATTCTCTCTTACCCTGTAAAGTTTCTGCTGAAGAATTTGCTGTTAGTCTGATGGGGGTTTTCTTGTAAGTTACTGGACACTTCTAGTGTTTTTGGAATTCTTTCTTTGTCTTTTACAGTTTGACTATAATGTGTCATGAAGATACCTTTTGAATTAAATCTATTGGGAATCTCTGTACTTACTGTATCTGGAAGCCTAAATCTCTTGCAAGACTTGGGAAGTTTTCAGCTATTATTTTGTTAAGTAGGTTTTATATTCTTTTTGTTTTCTCTTTGCCTTCTGTGACACTAAAAATTTGAACATTTGGTCACTCTGTATTGTCCCATATGCCATGTAGGCTTTGTTAATTTTTTAAAATTCTTGTTTTTTTTTTTTTGTCCAACTGGGTGATTTCAAAAGACCTAAGATCTGAAAATCTTTCTTCTGCTTGATCTAGTATATTATTAAAGCATTCAAATACAGTTTGTATTTCATTCAATGAATTCTTTAATTCCAGAATTTCTGTTTGGTTCTTTTTATGATATCTATGTCTTTGGTAAATTTCTCATTCAAATTTTAATATTTTTTTGATTTATTTGTATTATTTTTCTGAATTCTCTTGTATCCCTCTGAGCTTCTTTAGCATCATTATTTTGAACTCTTTTCCCAGGATTTCATACATTTCTTTTTAATTGGAATCTGTTGCTAGAGCATTACTGTGTTCCTTTGGAGGTATCATATTCCCTTGCCTTTTCATGTTTCTTATGTCCTTATGTTGATCTGTGGATCTGGTGTAACAATTGCTTCTTCCAATTGTTTAAATTTGCTTTCATGGGATAGGACTTTTACCTGAAGATGTATCCATGGTGTTGGTTGGGTAGGGAAATTTGGCTTTGATTCTGGGTGCATGCAGTAGCGTAGTCTCTCTATTATTTCTCTGGCCGTAAACAGTATCAGTAGCGTCTGTGATTTCCTCAGCAGCGTAGGGTATGGTTGGTAGTGGAGGCTATGGTAAAATTTTGCTGGGGATGGGAACATCAGGTGGGTTAGTATTTGGGTTCAGTGGTGGCAGTGGCTAGCCAAGCATGTCTGTTCTTGGGCCCCAGGGAAATGTACACTAGCACTGGCATTAGCAAGTCCAGGTGGGCCAATTCTTGAGCCTGGTTTATTTGGGTTCCAACAGTGGCAGAAGTAGGCTGGGTAAGTGGGTGGATTCTTGGGCCCCTGGGCAGTGGGCATGGTATAGGTGATGGCAGTAGCAGTGGTAAGATAATCCTCTGGCTCTCAATTGGTTCCTGCTGGTGTTGACGATGGCTGCAATGGGCTGGGTGGGCCAGTCCCCAGGCCCACAGGTGCATCGGGGTGGGTCCCAGCTGTAGTGGTAGTGGCAGGTTCGGTGGGCCCATCCTTAGGGTCCTAGGGGAAGTGCTCAGGTATCAACCATAGCAGATGTGGCAGGGAGATCTCCAGGCCCCCAGACAGTATGCTTGGGCTCTAGAGGAATGGGGAATGGAACCAGGCTGGACAGGTCTGTCCTTGGAATCCTGACGGTACATGTGGAGTCTGGTTGTGGTAGGTATGGGTGGGATAATCCCCAGGGCCTCAGTGGAATGCTTGGGTGAGGGTGGCAGTAGCTGCACTGCAGCCCTGCAGCTGAGGAGGGTGGGGTTGCTTTCATTGGCATCAGCCGTAAACAGGTGGTGAGGAGTGTATACTTCGGCCCCAGGTTGTGGCTGTAAGTGGGATAGCCTTTTCTCAGGGTGCTTGTAAATACATGGTTGCCCTGCTACTGGGGGTGCAAGATGATTGCCAATGGCCTGTGATTCAGTCCTGGCAGCTGCAGCCTGCAGCAATGCCTGGTTTTGGGCAAGGATGTCAATGGGGCAGAAGGATGTGGAGATGCAGGGTTTGTTGGACCCCAGAGCAGGATGCAGTCTGTGGGGGTTGGGTTCTCAGTACTGTGCTGCAGCTGCTTAGACTTAGAAGGTCTATGGGACCCAGCGTGAGCTCCCTCTCTGGAGCAATGCCATTGCATGGTCTCCAGGAAGCTCCCTATGTTAGTCTCTATTCCTGCATGGGTCAAGGGGCTCTCCCATTGGTAGGATTGCAGGAGTCCATGATGGGAATGTGCCACGGGACACTCACTTACCCTTTCTATGCATTGCAGAGCCTCTCTCGGCTCCCAGCTGATCCTGGCCTAATAGGCTGCCGGGCTTCCCTCACCTTCCTTTCCTTAGATATTTTCCTGCCACTTCTCTGTTAAACTCCAACTCTCTTAAGTGATCTATTCAAAGTGTGATTATCTACTTGCTATTTTCATTCTTCTTTATAGAACAGGTGAGTATCAAATGCCTTTAGTCAGTTATCTGAAGCCCCTTACCTGAAAATTTATATTTATATTTATTTTTCATTGAAAATATCTGAAAAGATATACAGCAAAATATTAAGACCAGTTATCTCTAGTTGGTGGAATTATGAATGCTTTTTCATATTACTTGTTTCTATTCATTTTGTTTTCTGGAATAAATATGTGTTACTGAAGAATTATAATAATTATTTTTTCTAATCATTATAATTATTACTTAATTAATAAATAATTGTAAAAGAACTCATATCCCCTATAGTACTGCAGAAATTGAAACGGAGCTTTTGGAAAGTGGGAAAAAAAACACAACCTCAATGAAAAATTATTTATAAGTACATGCTATTCTATCTGACCCAGCAAAACAATATTATAGAAAATCTATAATGCTATAGTGCTATAGCATTAACAATAATATAATTTATAGAATGCATCCAAGTTCAACTACTAATATTCTATTCTTAAGTATAATTAAAGAAATACTGTATACATAGAAAAGCATATTATTAATATTCTCCATGGTCGAATGGTCAAGCTATGAAAAAGGGGCAATAAAATACTGGTGTGGTGGCCTTCCATGTAAGAACTGATGTTTTAAAAACAGTTTGACACTCATTCATCTAGCCCTTATTATGTTGTAGATTTGCTGCTAGGTGCTAGGGTTGTATATGCAGGCGAAACGTGGTACCTCACCTCCGACAACTATCTAGTTAGAGAGAAAGAAACATCAAATGCATAATGCTGATTTGAGAAGCATTGCTAAGGCCCGTTGGAGCTCACAGCTGTCAGGATATGGCAGTATTTCTTCAGCTGGCGAACAAAGCTCATTTTCTGCACTAGGTGAATCCACCTGGGGGTATTTATTCCCAAATGGCTACTTCCTCCTTTATAAAGGACTGATTCAGTATTCAGTTTGGTTGTGATGCCAGGGATGTTTCAGATTTTGATGGCAGCTTCCACCAAGTGTGGGTCTGCGGTGCTGGCTGTGTTGCCTGCTTGGGTGAGCATTTGCCAGGCAGGATAAGCTCATTCATTCAAGAGAGGACCTTGCAGTTGAAAAGACATGAAGCACAAGATGCTTTGTCATGAGTTTGCCTGTTTTCCTCTTTTCTTCTAAGCCCTGTGTCATGAGCCCCTGAATGTAATACTTCTTAAGGAGGGATGAAAGCCAGCAACTGCCAAGCTATTAACATGCAGATCCTGCTTCTTCAGTGGACTAGATTAACATATTAAATAGCCTCTTCTGTTAAGATGGTTGCAGCTAAAATTTGTATTTCCTTTCTCCTTCTGCTGGATGTGATTTCATTGGCTGATTTTTCTCCTGTGGTGGTGTTCTTCCAGTGGTGTTCCCTCCAGTCCCACTCTGCTCCCATTATCTTCCACACTGCTGACACAATCATCTGTTTTATATGAAAATCCGAATATATTATTCCCTGCTTAGACTCTGTGCAAACTAAACTCATCCTTCAATACTCAGACCATGCTTCCTTCCCCAAGTGCAGATGAACATGTCTTCATTGATCTGAACCTTTTGCATACCCTTATTGAAAGATAAACTTAGGCACATTAAAATGTTAATGAGTTTATTTGAACAGATAGTGATCATGAATCAGGCAGCACCAGACCACTGGGGATAGGGGATGGGGGCAAAAGAGGAAACTTACGAGGTTGTTCATGGAATCAACACAAAGACAATAGATTTGATTGGTTAAAATGGAAGGTTCCTAGTTAGAGGTTAGTTGATGGCTTCCGATTGGTAAAGTATCTATTGAGAGGTTAGCAGATGATTTCTCATTGGTTAAGCTTAAGTTTCATCTGGCTGTTTACACTGGGCTGCAGTTTGCTTATGTAGGAATCCAAGGCACTAGAGCTGTCTCAACCTAATGGCCTCCCAGTTAAATTTTTTAAAACACCTATTACATGCTATCAATGCACAGTTTTTGCAGTTCTTTGTTCATTTATTTCTCTTTCTATATTAGTTGCTGTTTGAGTTCAGAGACTTATTTACTATTTTAGTATCCAAATCTCATGTAAGGCCATGCTATCGTATGTGCAAAAGAATAGCTGAAAATATTAAATGAATTACTTAAGTATTGAATACATTATTAAATATTAACTGAATGAGTGAGAGTTGTGAAATCTCAGCAGAAGGTGAGGGTGGAGGAGTTGATGAGGCAGCACGTCTAACTGCCATCTACAGCATCTGATAAGGATTAAGGAAAATGACTGACATTTCTTCAAAATAACATGTAGTTAGTAGCCCCTGACACAGCCTTTCCCAGCCTATAGACAATTCTTGATGTTTATGTGAATTCATGGAATATCTCAGGGGTCATCAGCCTGCAAGTATATAAAGAATGCTCTATGGTGATAAAGAAAATAAGTACAGGACGGGAACCTAAGGAAATGCATAATTAATTTAGCAAATGGAATATTTTAAATCCCTCTTTGCCCTGGAGCTTTGGGGAAAGATCATCCTGTTATATGGATAATACTTAGGATTTTAAAAATTGGTTTTTCTTAAGATACCCTGAATGCCTGAAACCATCTTTCCTCTGAGGCTCTTAAGAAGTAGTGAAAACCCCAGATAAACCCCAAAATTATTCAATAGTTTATAGAACTCTCTGAATTTCCTTTTCTTTTTTCTTATTCTGGAGGAGTATATAAGAGAAAAATTTCCATTTTCTTTTCCTACCCAAATTTTGCTCCATTTGAACAGTAGAGGAAATGACAGGGATAATCTAATACTTTAACATAAATGGGAGACAGAATTTCCAACTTGATAATCTTAAAAGTTAATTTCAACTAATTATAATAACAAATGCATTATCCTATCAATGTGATAGAATATATATTATACATGGAAAGGGAGTGGAAGGCTGCATAATAGGTACTCAAAAGGTTAATGGTAAAAGAGAGCTTAATGTAGCCCAATCATTTTTAAATGTCATGAATAATATTTGGGTAACATTTTATAACTATTCATTAGATCTTAGGTTACCCCAACATCCTTCAAATGTGAGAGAAAAATGTATGATGTTTGATGACTGGTACTTAAATTTGAAAGTTTCTTTTAATCATAATTTTAAAAATTCTTCTCTAATTTAGAAAAATATTTCATGTCTTGTTAGTGACCCTTCATTCTCCAGCTAACTTTTTAGAACAAACCAAGTTGAGCTATTAATCATCTTAAATTAACATGGACACTAATGAGAGGATTTTTATCTTAAGACAATGCAGGGGACTGAGTAGAAAGAGATATGAGACCTGAACCAAATGTGCTCCAAAGAGGCTATTTATAAAATCAACTTGCAAATAATGGAATTCATTTTATATCAGATACATGACTGAACGTTTCTTGATTTGAATGCCTTGTTTTCAAAACACGTTAAAACACCAATTTTCTAGCTTTGCACGGTTTTCCCAAGAAATCATGACTCTCTCATCCCTTTTCTTAGAGATGAAGACCCCTATGTCCAGCTGCCCAAATGACCTCTATTCTGTGTCTGAATCTCAACATATAAAACTAATAACTCAGCCCCTAAAAGGATCTTTTTGCAGTTCCTCTGTCTTAGAAAGGACACAATCTACTGAGTTTTTAGGCCAGAAATTTATGATGTTCCCTGTCTTACCTCCACATTAGGTCTAGCACCTCCTAAGTACCTATTAATACTAAACACTTCTTAAATATTTTCTCATTCTATTACCACCGCACCTTAGTACCAGTTACCATGACCTATTGCCTAAGAGAGACCATAAAAATGGCGTCCTTACCGATTGCCTGCTTTGTCTGTGAATTCTCTTCAATTTCTCTCCCACACTGCAGCCAGAGCTATCTTTCTGAAATGCAAACTGTATTATGTCATTCTCCTTCTTAAAAGCAGTGGTCTTCAATTATTTTAAGGTTTAATAATAACATATTAAATGTAGATTACAAAGTCTTGAGTGGTCTGGCTCATCTCATTCTCCAACCTTCCCTGTGCCTGCTGTCATTTTTTTAATGGCTTCATAATAATTTTATGATATGAACATAACATAAATTATTTGACAATTCCTTATTGTTTGAACTTTAAATTTCTTCTTTTTTTATTTTGTTATTATAAGCAAATAGCATGAAAATTGTATTATGCATAGATCTTTGCACACTGGCCTAATTATTTCCTTGAATATGATGATTTTTACAGCTTCTGATATATATTACCATATTATTCTCTGGAAGATTCGTTCCCACTTATTCTCTCTTTTTTTTTTTTTGGTAGAAAGCTTACACACATATATATATATATATACACACACACACACACACACACACACATTTAGTTAGTTGGTTATTTCAGCATATTACGGGGGTACAAATGTTTAGGTTACATATATTGCCTTTGCCCCACCCGAGCCAGAGCTTCAAGCATGTCCATCCCCCAGACGGTGCGCAACGCACCCATTAGGTGTGTATATACCCATCCTCTCCTCCCTCCTCCCACCTGCCTGACACCTGATGAATGTTACTACTATATGTGCACTTAAGTGTTGGTCAGTTATTTTTTTTAGCATCATTTATTGGCCTTCTTTCAGACCCACACACTTCCCAAGCTCCCTCCTTCCCATGACTGGACCTTTGCACTTGCTCTTCTTCCATCTGGAAAACTCTTCTGTCTCCTTGTTACCCAGTAAACTGGTATTCTTCCTTCAGATTTCAGCTTAGCTGTCCCTAACCATACTTCTTACCCATAGCATCATGAAATCTCTCTTATGGCACTAGTCATAATTAAAATTAGAGATTTATTTAATTAATAGTTTCTTTTGAGGGCTGTAAGCTCATTGAAAGTAGAGACCATGTCTTGTTTTGTTTATCAATATGTCTCTAGAACTTAGTGCAATACTCAGCATGTACTGTATTATCAATGTTTATTGAATGTTAATGGGCATATTAGCATGTACTGACACTGAGATAATCATTTTTTATTTGAGTAATGGTTAATATTCAAAAAGAGACAATAAGTTTTTAGCAAGTTGCACTAAATATATATATCTTAAATACTATTACTGATCATATATGTGGGTGTTAACATACTTCTTGCATTCTTAAAAACAACTGAGCAGACATTATTCATTTGGACTATTTGGCTTATGTTAAGACATGTAAGGATTAGAGTATGTGTTTATCTACCTCAAATTATTATACATTTTCCATTTATCAGGATTGAAAGATGCTTTTCAGAAATATCAGTCACTGGGAACAATGGATTTCTTAAAGGGAACAGTGCGTCATATTGGAATGAGCCTGAGATTTAGAACCAGACCTATTCGGCTTTAAATTCTGGTTCTGATTTTTATTACATGTGCAAATTTGGGCAAATGATTTCATTTTTCTAAGCATTAGTTATTTCATCTGTAAAACAACCTTTTAGATATCTATCTCATGGGATTATTATATGAGTTACTGAATTTAACATATATAATTATAATTCTTCCTATTTTACAGGTACTAAATAAAAGGGCTTCATTATTCTTGCTCTCTGTACCTTCTTCTCAGGTAATCTGGGTATTTAGAAAGACATACCAGTTACATTCTCATCCATTTTGTGCATTCCATCCAAATGGAGAATGTGCTTTAAAACAAACATTAACTGAAAGGGAGCTGGAGGAAAAGAACGGGAAGAGGATATGATATGTCAGTCAGTTGCCATGGGGCACCCAGGTTAATGCCTTACTGGGCAGAAAGAAAAAGAGTAAGCATTATTAGCCTCTGATATAGTGGTTACTTGATTTCAGGTTGCTTTTAATTTGCTTAAGCCGTTCATTAAAAACCTCTTCTTGGGAGAAATTATTAATAGTTATGTCTGCTTCTTTGAGAGAAGGATATATTAATGTTTCATGTAATAATTACTTTCAATGTGCTGTTTTAACATTACCTGGTTTAAAAGGAGAAGATAAAGGGATACTACAAACAGTAATCAAGTTAACTCCTGCTTTAGTTTAACATTACAAATGTGGCTAGCGACTGTATGAGGGCACTGTTAGTGATGAGATTGAGATAATTCTGAAGTCTCTACCTTTATTGACAAATCATGTAGCTAAAAAATATCATAATAATTCATTTGGCTACCTTGACCTTTAGGGAAGACGATGCCTGGCTGACTTCAACAGGATTATCTGGATCATTGCTTCTAAAATACTATATGTCAAAGACACTTTTGTTCATCAAAGCCTGGTGACCTTTATCCTTTCTGTATTCCTTTTCCTTCAGAGATAACCACTGCATTTTGTGACGTGGCCTGACTTGAAATCGAGGAATGAACACAGAGACACAAAGACACAGACACATGACTGCAGCCCTTACAAAAAGACACAGACACCACAAAGACAGTATGAGGTTGCAGCAAAAATCTCTTGCTGTAGCTGTTTTATTTATAACACAGCCTGTTTGGCAACTGTCCCACTGTAATTTCTTCGTTCCCACACCGTCCCGACTCAACACGTCCCTGTTCCTTGTTGTTTCGTCTCCGGCACGCGGATGTTTGCATCTAAACTCTCTAGCCCCTCCTGTTTGCAGGGTGAGGGCACCCTGGACTTGCGTGCAAGGCCACAGACATGTTCTTGAGAAGAACAACAAGGAATCGTTCCCAGACACAGATGTCCCCTACATTTTGACACCCACATTTTAGCAGGCGACTTTGAGATATTGTAGATGAATGTATTAGTAAAGAGGGAGCATAAGAGCATTCACCAACTAATCAAGAACACTGTAAGAATTAATGAAGTAGAACACCTCTCTCCTCAGAGGAAAGGTAATAAATATGAAGACAGCAGATGATAAAGACATTACTCTTTGACCTCTTGTTGCTCATTGCACAATTTTATTTTTGCAAATAATTAAGGAAGGGGTATATTTTCCATACACAAATAAATATGCATGTGAATTTTAAAGATGCTTCAATGGGCTGCAAAAATCTCTTTTCACAGGCATTAATCTCTATAAATTTCTACTTGATTAATATGCTACAATAATAATATTACAATTTGTATGGCTAACAATTACATAGTGCTTATTATGTGCCAGATATTGTGATAATTGTTTTACATACCTAATTCACATAGCATTTTCTTGAGGTAGGTGTTTATAAGCTGTTTCCTAAATGGAGAAAGTGAACCTTGGAGAGGATAACTTTCCCGACATCTCTGTGGCTTTATGTGTAACAGAGATATGTTTTTAGTTCAACTTTGCTTGATTCTGAAACCTTGGATCTTGGCCATTAATCAGAAGTCAGGAGAGGAAAGCTGATGGGGGTTCAATGCATATCTGTTTTTAAGTAATACCATTATTTTGTATATTTCTGTGAGCATTTGATTAATACAAGCAACATAGATTTAGTAAGCTATTTACTTCTGTGTTCTCTTTGAAAAACTTTTTCTGCTGGAGAGTGCTACTGGACATGAGTAATAGCGTATGAGATTACTTAAGCACTTTGTTGCCATGAAGTCAATGAAAATGTCCAGACTAAGAGAAGCTGTGATGTGCAAAAACTGATGCTGCTGTATAAATTAAATCATTCAATAATTCAACAAAGCATTAGTAAACTATTATATGCCAAGTAAGATATTAGGTTTAAAAACACAAAAAATGAAGTATAAATTTTATATTCTTCATATGCTCACCTTCTAGTGGGTATAGAAAGAGAGGAATTTATAAGTATGTAAGTTAATAACTGTAATAACAAGGCACATTCCATAGTAAATGCATAGAAGAAAGTTCCCTGGGCATACGTAGAAGGGGTCCACATAGAATAAAGTATTTAACTGGCTGGAGTTTCAAGGAATTATTCCAGACAAAGTTATAGTTGAACATGAGATGGAGTTCTTCATGTGGACAAGGAGAAATGCAAAGTGATTCGTGTTCCAGAAAGAGGAAATGATATGTGCAAAGGCAACTGGTGACTGTAAGTAGCTTAGTAGTACTGGAATGGAAGTGTGAATGAGAAGCATTGTAAAGGTTTTTATCCTGTATGTTTGATAGAGCATCATTAAAGGATTTTAGGTAGAATAGTGACATCATCAGAGTTGCATTTTACAAAGATCATTCCAAGTCAGACATCACTGTCTATAGAAAACCTACGTTGGTAAGGGCTACAGACCACAGAATTCACTCTAGCTAGTTTAGGAGAATGAAATTCATTGACAAATACAAGGCTTACACAATTTCCATAGTTCTCACTCATGAATACATGTCCAGGAACCATGAAGCCAGAAAAAATACCGTCATGCACTCCTTGGATTACCTCAACCTGCTTGGCATCTCTGATGTTCTGGACTGGACATCAAAAGCTCTGCCACATCTGCTGTATTAGTCAGGATTGTCCAGAGAAACAGAATCAACATATGTATGTATCTTCTCTTTCTACAGCTATGTTTCTATCCATCTATCTATCTAGACATTTATTTTAAGGGACTGACTCACGTGATTGCACAATTATGGGAGCTGGCAAGTCTGAAATCTTTAGGATGGATCAGCAGGTGGGTCTTTAAGTTGCAGTCTTAACACAGACTTGCTTCTTCCTTGGGAAACTTGTCTTTGCTCTTACAGCCTTCAAATCATTGGATGAGGCTCACACATGTTATGGAAAGTAATCTGGTTTACTGAACATCTACTGGTGGTAAACGTTAATCACATCTAAAAAATATCTTCACAGCACTATCTAGACTGGTGTTTGGCCAAACAAATGGGCATTAAAAACCTAGCCACGTTGACACATAAAATTAACCGTCACACCTGCTAAAGAAGAACCAGCTCTTCCCCCTCCACGTGCTCCTTCTCCTCCTCTTGCTCATAATGAGCCCATGTCTTTTGTAGATACAGAACATAGATCATTTACTTACATCCCAAATGCAAAGAAGTCTAGGAAATATAATCTTTAGCTTTCTAGCTTTTAGGAAACCAGGAAGGCAAACTAGAAGTGAGTTGGAATAGGAATAAATTATGAAGTAACCAGCAAAGAATCTATCCTGTATAAATTAGAAGCAAGCTATATAGGAAAAATAGAAGCTCTCTCTCTTCTAAGAAGAAAGTAAGATTATCTATCCATGTGCCTAATTTCTGCAGCTTTTATGAGGCTTTAGTTAATATTTGTAGCTAGCCATATGTCTGTAGTTATTATGTGTAATGTCCTTCATCACTAGCTACTTGTCTTAGTTCTTTTTGTGGTGCTATAACAGAGTACCTGAAACTGGGTAATTTATAAAGAACAGAGATTTATTTCTTATAATTCTGGAGGCTGTGAAGTCCAAGGTTGAGGGGAGTGCATCTGGCAAGGGTCTTCTTGCCGAATCATCCCATGGAGGAGGGTGGAAGGGCAAGAGAGTGTGAGAGAGCAAGTGGCTAAGAGGGAGCCAAACTTGCTTTTATAACAAGTCCACTCTTGCAAGGGCATTAATCCAGTCAGGAAGACAGATTCCTGTGGCCAAATAAGGTCTTAAAGTCCCACCTCTCACTATTGTTGCATTGAAAATTAAGTCTCCAAAACATGAACTTTTCTGGACACATTTAAACCATAGTACCATTCTTAAATTAGATCACTACTCATGAAATTTGTCCTTTCTTGCTTTCTAATATAAACATTTTAATATATATAAAATCTCTTCAATACAACTCTTTTGAATCATGTAAGTTTTGATATATAAAATTTCCATTATTGTTTATCTTGAAGTATTTTTAAATTTCCATGAACATTTTTTTTTTCTGACCCGCGAGGCATTCAGAAGTCATTTTTGAAAAGTTTCTAAGTATGTGGGAAGGTTTCACTTACCTTTTGATATTGGTTAATTAATTGCATTGCGGTAAGGAATATGGTTAAGGGAAGGTAAGGTTTTAGAAAGTTTTTTGGGAAGCTTTTCATATGTGCTTGAGAAAATGCATATTTTCTAATTCTTGGTTGCAGAGCTCTACATAGCTTTTTTAAGATCCCCTTTGCTAATTGTGCAGTTCAAATATTCTTTACTGATTTGTGGTTTGTTTAACCTGTTGCTAATTGAGAGAAGCATGTTGAAAACTCTCACTATGACCACACATTTGTCAAATTTTCCTATAGTTCACCCAACTTTTGACTCACGTTTGAAGTTAGTTTCTTTTGAATCATTATATCTTCTTAGTGAATTTAAACTTTTATAATTATGTATTCATCTTAGTGATCTTCTGATGTTTTGCCTTCCCAGCACCCATTCTACATACTTGTAATGACAGAATGCTTCTTTCTCGTGGGGAATCCATTCCAAGTGATTCAAGTGGGACAGCGTATGCACTCATCCTATCGCACCATTCTCAGGGATGGCTTGCATTTTCCTCTGAGATTCTTAAAAAAATGTTCTGTCCTCTTAAATATTCAGGTTTGATTTAGTGTGTTTATTGCTGGTTGCAATGTATTATTTCTCTGTGGTCATTATTTTAGTCTTTAATTTGTTCTCTCTTTTTTGCAGTCTCACCTAATTTTTTGTTTCTTCATCATGTCTTTGAAGTCATTTCTCATTGAACTCATGTTTTAAAAATATTCTTCTGTTGTATAAGGCACTTGTAAAAGTTCTATTTTTTGGTTATGATAGTTTGCATAGAAGCTCTACATTCACCTTTTAAACAGCATGGTTCTTTACTTCTACTTTTTCCTTTCTGCGTGTTTTGAAGTTTTTGGAATTGAAGCTATGCCATTTCTTTTTTTCTCTTACTAATTAATAACACAATCTTATTAAGAGTTTCCTTCAGCTTTGATATAAAATTTGTCCTATACATTTTTTGTGTGCCAATATAGGGGTCATGTCCATTTTTTCTAGCAGAAACCTTCAAGCTTCCTGTCATTTTCCCGATGCAGAATGCAGCCTTGAACCTTGGCTTCTACAGAGAGAATCAGGACCAGACATAGATTTATCTTATTCTATCATCTCTTCCTAAAATCTGTTGCACTTCCCTACAATTCAGAGAAGGGAAAATATTAATGAAATGACATTTGTGTGTCTTACTCACGTAATTACTGGGGAGAGGGACGGGGCAGTGAAACGTCCTGGAGATCTTTATATACCAGTATCCCGCTCCTCCTAATCCTCTTCTCACTAAACAGAACTTAACTTCTGATAAGATTTTCTCAAACTGATTTTTTCTTCTGCTTTGTCAGTTGCCTTTTATCTTGTGATTTCTCCCATTTAGTAAAAGTCAGTATAGTAGACCCTGATAGATTTTTGTGCTTTAAAATGGAAATATGTAATAAAACTATTTATTCATGTGTTGAAGTAAGAGAAAAATTCTTGAGAGCTGCCTTGGCCATTCGTCTGAGTTTCTCACATACCTTCTTATCTGCTTGTCTACAAATGATTGCAGATGTGATTTAAATGTTTGTGTGTTTTTTTAAGGTTGTGCTCTATTTGTCTTCTTTCGTTGTTTATTTATAATTTTTAAATTTTTTAAAAAAATCTACCCATGTTTTTTTTTATTTTTTTTGGTCATTTATCCTTTTTTTTATTATGTTTTTTTTTAATTTCAGGATATTATGGGGGTACAGATGTTTAGGTTACATATGTTGCCCTTGCCCCCCCCGGCCCCCGCCCCCTGTCCCCCCCTGCCCCCGGCCAAGTCCGAGTTTCAAGTGCGTCCATCCCTTGGATGGTGTGCATCGCACTCTTTGTGTATGCAAATACCCATCACCTCCTCCCCCCTCCCCTCTGCCCGACATCCAATAGATGTTATTCTTATATGTACACTTATGTGTTCATTAGTTAATACCAATTTGATGGTGAGTACATGTGGTGCTTGTTTTTCCATTCTTGGGATACCTTGCTTGGTAGAATGTGTTCCAGCTCTATCCAGGAGTATACAAGAGGTGCTATATCACCATTTTTTCTTAAAGCTGAATATTACTCCATGGTATACATATACCACATTTTATTAATCCACTCATGTATTGATGGGCACTTGGGTTGTTTCCACATCTTTGCAATTGTGAATTGTGCTGCTATAAACATTTGGGTGTAGGTGTCTTTTTTATAGAGTGTTATTTGATTTTTAGGGTAGACGTCCAGTAATGGGATTGCTGGATCAAACATAATTCTACTTGTATCTCTTTAAGGTATCTCCATATTGCTTTCCACAGAGGTTGCACTAGTTTGCAGTCCCACTAGCAGTGTATGAGTGTTCCTATCTCTCTGCATGCATGCCAACATTTATTGTTTTGGGACTTTTTGATAAAAGCCAGTCTCACTGGAGATAAGTGATATCTCATTGTGGTTTTGATTTGCATTTCCCTGATAATTAGAGACGCTGAGCATTTTTTCGTGTTTTTTTGGCCATTATACTGTCTTCTTTTGAAAAGTTTCTGTTCATGTCCTTTGCCCATTTTTGATAGGGTTGTTTGATTTTTTCTTGCTGATTTTTCTGGGGTCTAAATAGATTCTGGTTATCAGCCCTCTGTTGGATTTGTAGCATGTGAAAATTCTCTCCCATTCTGTGGGTTGCCTGTTTGCTCTTGTGCAGAAGCTTTTTAATTTGATCAGGTCCCATTTGTTTATTTTGGTTGTTGCTGTAATTGCCTTTGGGGTCTTCTTCAAAATTCTTTGCCTAGGCGAATGTCAAAAGAGTATTTCCAACATCTTCCTCTAGAATTCTGATAGTTTCACTCCTTAGGTTTAAATCTGTTACCCAGTGTGAGTTGTGTTTTGTGAGAGGTGAAAGGTGTGGA
>CAUYSK010096768.1:0-134179 GCA_963575035.1 Avahi laniger | reverse complement strand
TTTTTAGCTGTCCAATTAATTTCTTTCTATTTTTGGTAGAGACGGGGTCTCGCTCTTGCTCAGGCTGGTCTCGAACTCCTGAGCTCAAACAATCCGCCCGCCTCAGCCTCCCAGAGTGCTAGGATTACAGGCGTGAGCCACCGTGCCCGACTAGGACTGAGTTTCTTGTGGCTGTAGGACTGAAGCCTCCACTTCCTTGCCATCATCAGCTGGGGATCACTCTGATTTGAGGGTCCATTCAGGTTCCTTCCAGTGTGGTCCCCTCCATCGTCAAAGCAGCATCAGTGTATCAAGTCCTTCTCATGCTGCAATCTCTCTGACTTGCCCTTCTGCCACCACCTGGAGAAAGCTCTTTGCTTTTAAATGTCTCATGTGATTAGAAGAGGCCCACCCTGACTGATTTGTAGCCTTACTTTCATGGGCGGGATCCCTTTTGCCATATAGCATGGCATCAGTGAGGGAATGGTAGCTCATCATAGTCAGCGGTTCTGTCCACACTCAAGGTGAGGAGACTATACAGGCCAAAGTTCACTGGGGTAGTTCTTAGAATTCTGCCTGCAACACACAGGGCTGTGGGTGGGATTGCTCACCTTAGCAATATGGAAGAGGTCAGAGGTATGAATTCAGCATGTTTAGTGTGATGGACTGATGTATGGTCCATGACTTGAGTTCAAGGGAGGTCTAGGCAGCAGCCGGGCCAAAGCTGGGGACAATAGGTGAACTGTGTGTGTTTGTGGGGTGTGAGAGGCAGTGTGAGGAAGAAGACTAGTGGGGCCATGCCACAGGGGAAGGTGGTGGTGAGTTATTTGTTATTATACAAGCCTTGTGAACAAAGGGCCAGATGTGTCTAGCAGAATATTTCCTTTGTTGGGGCAGCCAGAGCTTCTGCAGTCACTCTCCCTCCCCACATACTCATGAACATCCCCATTCTCCTCAGTCTAGCATCTAAAAGCTTTTCTTTACAGTCTCCCACTTACATTTCAGCCTCATTTCTCACAAATTCTTCTAATGTATCTTGTGCTAAAGTTCTAGCAGAACTGGTACACAGTGAAATTGGTACCATAGTGAAAGGATCAACATCAGCCACTTGTTTCCCAGGAGGTATCACAGGTGGTGCTGTTATCTTCATGAATTTACAGTGATCTGGGGTCTGTCTTCTATTTTCAGGCTCGGCAACTTGATTTTGTTAGCACATCGAAAGCCAGCCTCTGCCTGGGGTAGTGCTCAAGTGAACATCAGTAAGATTTGCTGTCTGGGTTTCCCTTGTGGCATGGTCTGATCTTTGCCTTCTCCTCCACTTGATCTCTGTCACTCCTGGGGTTTCCAGCCTCTCAACTTTGGCTCAGGAGGTATTCCTTCCTGGGCCCTCATCCATTCTATACTTTCCCAACAATTGTATTAGTAGCAGAACCAGCCATGTAATTTGCAGGGCTGAGTGCAAAATGAAAGTGTGAGGATCTTGTTCAGAAATGGTTAGGAATTTCAAGATAGTGACTGTAGAGTATTAAAGCGAGTGTGGCATCCTGTGTCACTGCACAGGTTAATGCTCTAAAGCCGGCCCACCTTTGCAGGGTCTCTCCACTGCTCCCCATTCTCACTCCTGTTCACATTCACACAGTGAGTTCTCAAAAAGTGCTTTTGAATGACAGCCAAGGATCTCAGATGTACTGGAATGATGCGAAGCTCTTAAGGTTCTCTAAATCCATAAACATTGCATTGAGAGGAAGTCTTTGGCTTAATGCATGCTATAAAAATGATAACAGAAGTGTAGGGCACTTTAAACAAAAAATAGCAACTCAGTATAGGAAAAGTCATATAGCTGAAATGTGGAATACCAACAGGCCAGCCACGGAAGCAGCAAATAGTAGGGAAAGTGTGGAATCTCTTTCTGGAGCTGCAAGAACGAAAGAAAACAGAGTGAAAAAATGAAAAAATAACCCCAGATAGCAAACATCAAAGCTTTTAGGCTTTGAAAACTTGCTTTTTCTAAGGGTGCCAAAGGCATTTCCTGAAAGTACATTGGCGTAGGGCTGACATGGTGGTCCTGGGGTCGGGGAGCAGGACTGGGGTGGGGTGGGGTGGGGGTACCGTCCTCAAAACAGCAGTGATCTAATGATCTTCGATAATTAGCAAGACTGCATTCTGCCTTCCCATGCTGGCCAGACAGGACAGTGAGAATCATGAAATGGCTGCTGGCAGATGAATGGGGTTGCCTCTGCCATCTGTCTTCCAAATGATCCTGTAGGTACAGCTATTATTTCAGTCAGACACTGGCAGGCGGGCAATCGTTCACAGGCTCTTTGAAGAATAGCTGCTGTCAAGGGTTTGGTGAGTGTTACGACTTCCCACAGACCCGTTTGCAGCATGTCTGAGACATTAAAACATGGAGGGGACACGGCGTGTGGCTGACCAGGAGTTCTTAGCCGTCTTTCCCCTCACCTCGGCCCCTCTACTCCTCTTCCCTGTTTCCTCCCTCCTCCTCCCAATACTTGCTCTGTGTAGAACCCCTCCCCTTGTCCCCCTCACCTCAGGCTTCTTCTACCAGCCAATTTCTCCTCCTTTCTCTTTTCTCCCCTCTTCCTCTCACAAATTACACAAGTATCTTGGGGGAAAAGTTACTGCTGCCTCCAGGAGGCTGGGAGTGAGGGGAAGGGAACGAGAAAGGAGTGTGGAGGTAGGACACACAAAGGGAAGGGAGATTGCACCAAATCAACTACAAACACAACCAAGGGCACTCCGGAGTCCCGGGGTGGGGGTGGAGGGTTATCCCAGGGAAGGGGAGATGCAAAGAGGAATCAAAAAAGAAGAAGTGGGTTAAAAAAACATCCCACATTAACTGTTGTGTCAATCCTGGCTAGAAAGTTGGTTGGAAGATAAAAAAACAGCTGGAAGACAGAGTCTCATTAAAATCCTCCAAAGGTAGGTGTGAACTTGAGCATATTAAATAGCTTCATATAATTTGCTGTGCTCATTTTGTCAGCACTTTAATTTTCATCCCTTTATGGACCAATTTGAGTGACATGATCCGGCCCACACCTGCTTTGATGTGACAGAGAGATTCAAAGTGCCACAGTCGGTTTTCACCTTTGCACTCCTAAGAACCCTACTAGCACAGACTCAGAGTTGAGGAGCACCCACTGTTTAACCTCCCATCTGGAGCAGGACCTGTCTTTGAAAGGATAACACCTTGAGACTCAAGTTCAGGAGTAGAATCAATGATTGCTCTTCAAGCCCTGTAAATATGATAAGACATCCAGGTCTTTTCCCTTCGACCTTGCTTATATTCTTATATAATTTCTCTTCAACTTTTCCTCCTTTTCTCTTCCTCAACCCTCCATCCACTACCACCATCCTTCTCATAAGCATCACTTAAAAACCAAACCAAATTAACCAAAACAAACAAAACACCAGCTGCCTCAGCTGCTGGAGGTGTCATTCATCAAAATCACTCAATGTAACTTACATTTCCTCACTTCGATTTGCCAGTAAGAGAATTTGAGTACTGTATGCCAATGTATCCCCCAAAGTTCATGTGCTAGAAACTTAATACCCAATGCAACAGTACTGGGAGGTATTTAGGTCATGAAGGCTCCACCCTCATGATGGATTAATGCCCTTATCGTGGGAGTGGGTTTGTTATAAAAGCTAGTTTGGGCCCTCTCGCTTACTCTCTCTTTCTGCTCCTCTCTTCTCCTCTCTTTTCTCCTTTCCCTGCCCCCTTCCCTCCCGCATGCTCTCTTGCCCTTCCACCTTCTGTCATGGGATGACGCAGCAAGAAGGCCCTCACCAGATGTCTCCCCTCAATCTTGGACTTCCCAGCTTCTAGAACCATGAGCCAAATAAATTTCTGCTCATTATAAATTACCCAGACTCAGGTATTCTGCTATAGCAACACAAAGTGGACTGAGACAGTCAAGTAAAATGTCTGTTTTACTCACCATCAACCAAAAGTGGTCTCTACTGAGATTTTAGTGGCATAAAAACTTAGAGATTATTTTTGATACTGCATTGAGATTGAAGCTCAAGGCTATTCATAATAGCGTGCGGTAGTTCTAGTGGCTTCCTGTCTAATGCCCTATCAGAGTGACCATGTGGTTTTTCCTGAAGCCTGGCATTTCTGAGAATGGCAGAAATCCCTATTCACGATTGCACCAAGACAACAGATATAAACCTGAACTGTCCTGGACAAACCCGATGCACAGCCCCCTGCCCATCACAGAAAGGCAAACAAGGATGGTTTCCTCCTCTGAATGCCTGTTATTGTGTAAAAGTAAAAAAGAAAAAATAAGTTTGTAGAATAAATTCATTAACTTGGAAAAAGTGTGTAAAAATAGAAGAGAGGGCAGGACAAAATTTTTGGAAAAATATGCTCTTAGGAGCTGGGAAGAAGGTGAGTCACAGAGCTAGACACCAGCAGACTCCAGTGCTACTGCAGAGAACTGGCCACTGAAAGTTTGACTGGGACATCCCTGAGAGAGCAGCCACAGCAGTGTGATGGGGAAGGAACTAGACTTGCAGGGCTAGTGAGTCAAGATTACTCCCTCATGATGTTTGTTGTGCAGAGGTGGCGAGAAGATGGTATCTTAAAGCCCTTGTGATAGACGAGACAAGCACTTGTCTTCCTAGAGAAGGAAAAGTTGGAAGGGAGAGAACAAAGACGCAGGAAAAGGAGGCTGCGGATGATGGAACAAGGTCCTGGAAGCAGATGTCTTCTGACAGAGTCAGGGATGCAAGGCTCTGGAAGAAGGATCCTCTGCAAATAGGCAGAGGGCTGTGACAATTGGATGTCACGGCCAATTGACAAAAGAACTGAGATGCAAAAGAACTTAGACCAGGAGATGGAGGGAAGTGAAATTACTTTAAGTAGGATAGTCCTGATCTTAGCACAGTAGAAAATGAGATCATTTGCCAAAAGTAAGGGATTTGGCAAAAGCGGCTTGGGGAGAATGGTAAAGCTGTGCCTTTGCACGGGTGCTATGCCAAGTTGACAGGATCTACTGAGATGACCTATCAGGTGTGCTCCAGGCCAGTTTTGTGAACAGGAAGATTTTAATTTAAGGAACTGTTAATTAGTAAAACGTGGTTAATCACTAAGGGACCCAGAAGTAGCCGGTGCAATGTGCACAGAGTCCAGCTCCAGTATCACAGAGCAGGGCAAAGAAGGGCTGATTGGGAATTGGGAACAATAAATTGATAACTGACCTAGACGAATAAAAAGATTGCCCAATACGGTAGATAAATAATTTTGCAGCTTAGAAACCCATTATTCCTTCTTTCCAGATTCAAAATCCTAGGGAAAAGGAAAGAACTGAGGAGTCAGGGGAAATTCATGGCTGTAGACGTTGAGCAAAGCAGTGGCGGTACCTGGCCATATCTAACACAAAATAGGACAATAGCAAGCAGGGTATATTTCATTTATTTATTTGTTTTGGGAAATCAAGTGACCTCTAACAACTGCTTCCTGCCTTCCAGAGGCTGGGGAAGCTTATTGTAATGCAGCTGCTCCGGTGAGGGTGAGCTCAGCGCTGAGAGGTGGACAGTGCTGAGTGGGCAGGAGAGGCTGGTGGCTATAGACCGGCGAGTCCAGAGCTGGGCGGGGCTGAGTTCGGGTGGGAGGTACAGGCAATTTGAATCCTGACAAGTGTTGACAGTTCGTCTTCTAAAATGTGGTCTCAATTTATACTTCTATTCAATAGATCTGATTATCAAGTGTAATCAAGCTTTCGAACACTGTCTTTTCAAAGATTTGCTTTTCTCTAAACTATGAGTGAGGCTGAATATCTTTTCATATGTTTAATTATTTGAATTTTTTCTGCGAGCTCTCATTTATGTCCTTCCCAGGGCCTTAAGCATAGGGCAGGTTGGTTCATTTAAAAAGAATCTAGTCGGTGCCTGGTGAATCTTAGGCCCCAGATGCACTCTGGCAAACAAAACAGACATGGCTCCTGGCCTCCCAGAGATTAATGTATTGTGGGCGAGACAATAAAGAAGTAAGCAAATGTATAAATACGCATTTCTGTAAGTTCTCTGGAAGGAAAGAAGGGTATTCTGTGAGAGAGGAAAACCACGCGGGGTCTACTTTAGATGTGGTGGTCAGGGAAGGTCTTTCTGAGGGGACATTCAAGTGGAGACCTGATAGTGGAGAAATGATTAGCTGTGTGAAGAGCAAGGGGACGGAGTCCTCCTGGCAGCAGACACAGTACCTGGGATGATCTTCAGGGGCGAAAGAACCTGCCTGGCACGTCTGGAGACCTGGAGGATGGCCGGGCCGGGCGAAGCACAGTGAGCGTGAGACGGTGTTATCCCGATCCTGATTGAGCTCAGGCTGGGTAGAACTCTCTAGGCCTAAGCACACCCAGGAACTATATTTAAGGCTTTCTTTTTCTAAATAAAACCCTGCAAAGAAATTTTAGGCCAATATCTTTTGTGGGTTTGCTTATGGAATCAAGGCTTGTGGGGAATTTTAGGAGCTGTCATCTGTCCAGTGGCTGCAGGAAGTAGATTCAGCACTTCCCCCTCTCACTGCCCCTTCCTGCCGCTCATGCTGCGTAAGGATAATATTCATTAGAGTTCATCTCTGCCCCTCACTTTTGCTTTCATTCACCCTCATTTCACCTTAGGGGAGAGAGACAGAACAGGGGGAAACAGAACAGGGATCTGCAGGAAGCCCGACGGCGTGGCCTGTGGTTCACGCTCCTTCCTCCTTGTGGTATCCTCAAACTCTGGCACCCAGCACGTGGGTGTGCGCATGAGGGCGGCCTCGTGTCAGGGAGAATGGCTCGCCCACCGTGGAGAATCGTGGGGGAGCCCAGAGGAACAGAAGCACGAAGTAGCCAGCTTAGACCAGCTCCGCGTCAGGCTCGAGGGAGACCACATGCCTTTTTCCAGTCCTTCCTGCTGCTGTTTCCAAAGGGAAAGTGGGGCCAGGTGGGGCACCCCTAGAGGGAAGCACAAAGCTGACTGCAGGTCTCCCTGGTCAGGATGACATGTGGCTCTCAGTGCCGTGGAGTTGAGGAGAGACGAGTCTTTCCTCTCTCTGAAAGGACATCCTTGGGTCTCATCCTTTCATCTGTATCCTGTCTCCCCGGGAATAACTGACGAATCAAAATTCCTTCCCCTTTTACCCAGGGAATTTCCAAGACTCTGGCCATTTCTGTGCCCTCTCCATATTACTCTCCTGTTAGGACGACCACACCCGGTAAGGACCTGAGTGAACTTTGGTTCAGTCCCTCCCTGTGTATGTGGAGGTATGTTTGACCTCCCTGACTGGTTTCTGAAATTTCGTTCTGTTTGTTTAACAAGTCTTCCCAGGTGGGGAGAGATCAGTTTCTCCAACAGAGTGTCAGCCTCTCAAGAGTTGCCAGGGGTCCTAGGGTGGGCTGTGTCCACGCTGACCCTTTTAGCACTGTGTTGGGGCTCCCTCGACCCCTGGGATGCTCGGAATCTTTTCCCCTTGGAGTGGTCTCTAGTCCAGCTACCTCCTGCCCTGAGCAGTTTGGGACTGTACCATGGTGGCAAGTGGAGCTGAAGTGTCTGGGGGAAATTGTTTATTCTTGGAGGGGGACAAAGAATTCGTGATACCATCTACAGGGATGGGCCTATAGGGGAAGGAGTGGTGGTGGATAAAGGGATCCCCTAAATGTTGGGTGGGAACAGTGGAAGACGGAAGTTTTAGTGGGTAACTCACACCTCCTTGGCACTTGGTACTTCCCAGAGTTCTTTCACATTCCACATCTCCCCAGGCCTCTGAGGTGGACAGGGTGGGGATTATTTTCCTTTGAAACACAAAGAACCAGATACAGAAAAATTACATAATTTGCCTAAGGATGCAAAGCTAGTGACAAAGTCAGGAGGCTCTCTGCTAGGAAAGATACTAATGAATTTACTTTTTTGAAAAGAAATGTGTATGCCTTGCAGTTTGGTAAAAGACAGACAACACATAGTGCAATATTTAGAGGAATTTAGTGCAATATTTATTAATAGTCTGGGATTTTGGTGGGAGCAGGTCCACCGTTATAAATAGCCTGATCCCTCTTGTCTGGACAGTCCTTTACAAATGGCCTAATAATGATGCTAGTAAGTGATAGCAGCATCACAACTAGGGAAAAACATAGCATGCTGACAACACAGTTTTTCTGAGACCTTTTTTCCTTCTTTTAGTTGAATGCCTCAAGATGCTTCCAGAAAAGGTGTGTTGTTATTGATTTATGTTTTAGTGAGATATTAGTTACTTCCTTTTTTTTCTCTTAGGGCTGTTTTTACTCTAGGCCCAGGTTCAATTTGTGGTTCTTTTTTCAGAAGTCCCAACGTTTTTGGCACCAGGGACCGTTTTCATGAAAGACAATTTTTCCATGGACCAGCAAGGCGGGAGGATGGTTTCAGGATGGTTCAAGCACATTACATTTATTGTGCACTTTACTTCTATTATTGTTACATTGTAATATATAATGAAATAGTTATATAACTCACCATAGGTTGGAAACCCCTGCTTTAAATTACTTTCAATTTAAGTCATTTGGGAATGGTTTATTTATTTATTTATTTTGAGACAGAGTCTCACTGTGTTGCCCTGGCTAGAATGAGTGCTGTGGTGTCAGCCTAGCTCACAGCAACCTCAAACTCCTGGGCTCAAGCAATCCTACTGCCTCAGGCTCCCAAGTAGCTGGGACTACAGGCATGCGCCACCAGGCCCAGCTAATTTTTTCTATATATTTTTAGCTGTCCAATTAATTTCTTTCTATTTTTGGTAGAGATGGGGTCTCGCTCTTGCTCAGGCTGGTCTCGAACTCCTGAGCTCAAACAATACGCCCGCCTCGTCCTCCCAGAGTGCTAGGATTACAGGCGTGAGCCACCGCGCCCGGCTGGGAACGGTTTATTTTTGAGAAAGGCCATCTCAGCATCCTTGGACTCATACTGAAAACATCTGTAGGACAACCTCAAACTTCTTTTTTACAGAGGAGTATGAATTACTGTCCAAAGGACATGTCAGATAATCTCCCGGATCATAAAATCATTTCTTTCCATCCCCATAGTTGATGACACTGAGGCCAATTTTCCTCACTTCTTTTTCTTGTGAATTTAGCCTTTTTGGAAATTTCTTCCAGAAAGTGGCCACTTCTGGGCGCCTTTTGGCCAGGAGTCTCTATTTTATCCTAGAGCTGGTATCTATAGAATGTCAAGGGTTCTATATCCCTGGGCCATAAAAATGGCCAGAGAGGCGTGGGTAATGTCTGCCCTGTGTGCCCTGTGCCAACTGTTTTTAAGGAAAGTATGTCCATTCTACCAGCCAGCAGCATGCTCTGGCGGGCACTGTAAGCCTGTCAGGTCTGCTACTTTGTTTAGGGTCCGTTACAGGGAAGTAGCCCACTGCTGAGCTAATGAACTTGAGCCCCTATGTGGCACAGGAGCTAAAGGCTTTACATTCATTATGTCATTTAATCCTCATAATAATCTGGGAAGTAGACAGTCACCCCTGTTTTAAAGCTAAGAAAAACAAGCAGAGAGAGAGAGTTAGTAACTTGGGACCGCCACACATCGGATCAACGGAGCTGGATTTCAAGCAGGGCAGATGGACCTCGGACCTCACTCTTAATGAGAATGCAACGCTGCCTCCAGTAAATCACCGCAAGGCGGCGCCCTGCCCTCGTCCACGCCGCTTAGAAGGAGATGTTTTATTTTTCCACCCGGGAGGGTATGGGGTAGGGCATAATTCGTATCCTTTTTCCTGGCATTTTCTTTCTGTCCAAATGCCAAGGCTCCTTCAAAATTGGTAAGTTTCAGACCAATGAAAATGTTTCTACCAGTACAGGTCCTCGTAACTCCAGGTCTAACCCCCGCGCCCAGCCCCAAGAAGACACCGCACTATGAATAAAATGACATGCTCAATAGTAGGAACCAGATTTTCCTTCCTGGGGCAGTAAAAGAAAGAAATGGTTTTAAGGAAAACTAAGAAAGCTTGAGGCTTCGATCGCCAAGGATGCAGCATTATAGTTAAATAGGTTGTTGGTGCACATGGTCAGAGCATGTAACAGGAATTTTCTTTGGAAGTTGTGGATCATCCAAGCCATGTTTAGGTCTCAGGGTAAAGCTCAGAGAATTCATGGGCTCATTTTTCTTCTTTCCAAGTCATCTGACAAGTGGCAAAGCAATTGTGATACAATGTCATAGGATGAAGGCTCCAGATCTACTGTTGACAGGTGACACCTGGGACGTGCAGGGCTAGAAATTCCTGTCCAGCTTCTGACACACCTAAGTGTGGTTGTGTGATGAGGCCAGGCATCATATAAACAGGTACCCTTGGGCTGGCTGAGCATGTGAAAGGCAGGAAAAATATAAAAAAAATCTTCACTCCATCTGAATCAATAGCATTTTAAAAATATCTAATAGACAAAATGTGACAGCAGCAACAAGACATCAGCGACCAACTCAGAGTCACTAAGGTCTGTGCACGAGTGCCTGTGTGCTGAAGGAGGCAAGGAGGCTTTGTCTCCCCCACTCTATCTGGAGTGCACCTAGAGCAGGCGCCCAGTGGGATGGGCCACTGGTGCAGACCTCTGAACTGTGATACCCAGGACCATGACTCATCAGCGCAAAGAAGAAAATGTGGTAGAAAACTTTAGGGGAGGGAGGAAGGGAGGCAGGAAGTTGAAAATACAACTCAGGAAATCCAGACGTTCCAGGTGAGGCCCAAGGGAGAAGATACAACGGAGGTCAGGCCAGGTTACACTGTAGCAGAAATAGTGCTTAAGTGCACATCACATTTAATTTCCTTGACAGCTTTAACTTGCTGCTTTAAATCTAGGAAGCATCTAGGGAAGACAGGTGCCCCACCATCCAAGGCCTACTGAAGCCTTTTTTTTTTCTTTACAAAAGATGATGAGGGATATCAAAAAGGCAAATCTGGGAGTAAAATGTGTATTTCCAAAAGCTCCCCAGTTGGTTGTGACAGGCAGCCAGGGTGTGCCCTAAGCCACTGTAAATCGACACTTTGTGGGTAACACCTTAGGAAGAGTGAGTTAAAGCAGGATCTAAGAAAGGCCAGGAAGCAAGCAGAGGGACACAGAAGGGACAAAGGAGATTATTCAAAAGACAATTTCTGGATTTTCAAAAAGCAAACCAGAAGAAAATCCATCCTTCGCACCATCTTAGTAAAGGGACTGCTGGTGCATTCCCATACAGAGATACAAAGTGGGACGTGCTTTGCAGGCGGGGTGTGTTCCTTCTCCAAGTCTCTTACGTCCTCGCTTCTCTTCATGCTCTGATAATGGCCCAGCTCTGGCATTGCCAGCTTCACGGACCCTAGGAAGTACTGTCTCCTGCCCACCCATGTCCAGATGGGCAAGAGGGTTCATGAAATGACTTCAGGGGGTTATCTAGAAGCACAGCACAGCCTTTTTCTCGATGCCAGCTGTGTGTGCACATGTGAACATGCATACGTGTGTCTAGCTACCACCCAGGCTAGCCCATGCCAGGGGAGAGGCACACAAAATGGGCAGCAACAGGAAATAATACTCGGACTTTTGGTTTGAAATTTATTTCTGGCATTTCCCACTTCCCCTCCTTTTCTTCTGTCGACCCTCCCCTACCACACCTGCCCCAATCTGCTTGTTTAGGCAGACAATGATTATAATAAACTACGAGTTTTTGGCACCATCTACTTTTCATATTAACCCTCCCATAAAATATGAGAGTTGGCTGTGGCATAATTACTAATAAAACTATATTAAGGAAAAAAGATCATCTCTGCAAGGCATTCTGCTTATAATTTAGTTCACAAGAGCAGGTGCTTTTAAATGCATAATTAACTTAAGGCTGAGTCCTCCTCTAGCCAGACAGTATCTCTATCCATTCTTCTCTGAAAGGTGGAGGCTGCAGTCTTTCCCTCCCGCCTGCAGGCCTCCAGGAAATATTTCAAAGTCCTGTCTGCTTTACCAAGTGTCCATGCCAACCCAGAGATGGCTGTTCTGCTACAGTAGTCACCCAAGTCACTTCCCTCAGAAACAAATGGGGCGATGGAATAAGTTGCATTTGCTTTTCCATAAAAATAAATCGACATAATATGAGCCGGTCTTCTTTCCAATTTAACAGGGCATGAAATTAGTCTGCTGAATGAGGGCACATGCTCTAGCACATCATTAACATCAGCAGAAAGGTGACTATCAATTGGCTTAATTGCTTCACCCATGAGAAGGAAAAAAATACTTCACTCTTGCTGGATAAATGCCATTGTCTAAGGTTAGCTCTTTAGTCATTTTTATATTTCGAAGTTTTTTTTTTTATTAGCATGTATGTAGTGAAACTTTATTGTAATGCTAAATCTAGTTCCGAGGTCTCCCTTTAGGCATACCAGATTTTCCCATTAGCATCGAAAATGCAGTGATGTGTACCTGTTGGGTAGTATTTTACAGAGTTCACAAATAACTGAAAGAAACACTCTTTCAACACAGAGTTAAAATATTTAATGACAAAATTAGGGTTTGCTGTCATAGTGAATCAATAGAGCAGGTGTTACTTGTCTCTAAACAAAAATTATATTTGACATCTTACAGAACTTCTGGAGAATAGCTGTATAACGGACATCAGCAATGTTACAATTCTGAAAATGAAGAGCAAAATCTATCTTTAATATCCTTTATTTAGGGCATCCTGTAAATATTTTTATATAAATACACCTTTGCTAGCCACAAAAGTAGTATTAAAACAGATTTCACTGTAATTTTAAGTCTAACACATAATCTTAACTTTTTAAGAGCCTAAAAAAAGTTAACTATTGATGTTGTTACATTTTACAAATACATTCTTTAACATGAAACATTAACCTGAATAACTGCATACTTTCTGTACACAGATATCTAATAATACTAGTGAGGAATACTACAGTTACATTCCAGGAAGAAGTGGTAACACTGGAAAGTTTCTTTTATGTGTTATCAATATAATATGAGAAGTCCTTCACAGAAATATAGTATCCCCCAAATTCATAGTGAAGTGCAGAAATAAAACAAACTGAAATTGTCTTCTAGCAAGCTCAACCAAATTGGTCCTAAATGATGAGTTATTTTAGCAATTTTCTCTAGGTTACATTGTAATAATATTTGGACTGCAGCACCTTCTATGAAAACATAGCAAAGAACTTCACATGTGTTATCCCAGGGCTCCTCTGCAAGAGGCTGGGGGGGTAGGGGAGGGGCAGGGACTCCTGTTATAGCCTCCCTGCTGGTGGAGGCCTAGGCAGGACTTGGACACAGGGTCCAAGAGTTCAAGGGCATGAGCCATTCTTCTAATCCAGGCTATTTCCAGTAAGAGTTAGGTCTAAAAGGATAAAGAGCGTGAGGGCAAGATGTGGAATATTTACATATATGATAAGAGTAACTATCACGATTCTACCAGGGAGGAAGGCTCTCAGATTTCACAGTATGCTTATGATCTCACCTTCTGACACTTCAGAAGCAGCTTCCCAAACACTGTTGTTAGATAGTTGGCAACCAATTTTATTCTTGAGTTTGGTCGATTGTCAGGGGGTTTTAGATTTACCCTTTCAATTATTTATACCAACTATCTATTTCTGAAACCAGAATCCAATTTGGGGAGATGAATATTTCTCTCTCTCTGTGTGTGTGTGTGTGTTTTCTGAACAGAGGTCTGCAAACAAAATCTGTTTGGAGTGCTATTTGGGGCTTTTCTTAGCAATTATATAGTCTTCTATTGGTACTCACCAAATGGCATGTTCCTTCTTTAAACTTTTAAGACACTAAAAGTACAAAATATTAAACTTATATAGTTTACTATATAAATTTTACAGAGTTTTCTTGAATTGGATCATCTCTCTAAGAGGATTCAGCAATTTGTCTCCAGCAAGTCCCATCTCCCTTTGACATGCACTGCCTACAGTATTTTTTTCCCCCAACAGACTTTCTGTCTCCTTGGGAATGCTTTATCAGGAGAATTTAAGCTATTTAAATGAGCATTAATAATCCAAGAGTCATCTTACGCTGCTATGTCAGAGGCTATAGTACAGATAGACTCTACTGGCTCAATGGATAGGAAGGAACAGAAGGGGTCCTGACGATTCAGGCAGCTTAAAAATCAATGCACTGCAGTGGGAGGCTCGCAACGTGCCTGGGATGCACAGCCTGCCTCCTTTTTCATTAAGAAAAAAGACAGCTTTTTTAAGTTTAGCATTTTAACACTCTATGAAACAAAACTTCTAGACTCTGAACCCTGTATTATTGTAACAAAAAATCAGGAGGAATGTGACCAATTTTATTTAATCTGCCTGCAACGCAAAGGCGTCATGACTGTGGTGTTTTATGTCATACTCAAATGCAATTTGTCAAGAAAGCCACATGTTAAATTACATTAAATAAATAGACAGCAATAACAACATCAAAACCTCCAAAAACTCAGATACCAAAAAATCGAAGGTCCTTTCCCAAGGACATTATGAGGTGGTCTCTAAAATAGGCACAACTTTGTAAGACAAGAAAAAAGATTTTAAATGTAGTATGTGTTCACATTATCATTGACACAGACCTTTATCTGGGCAAATCAATTTTTGATAAAAATGCCACCTTTCCATAGCAGCTACCGTAATTGGGGCAATGACAAAAGAGACAAACATCCGTGAATACACAGAGGGTTTTAAATAGGCTTTTCCTTAGGTTTTTACTCTCAAATTTTTATCCGTCATATGATAATTCCAAATAATCAGCCTGGAAGCAACAGCAGGAGTATTTAAACTATAGCTCAGAAAGCAGATTTCTATCCGTGATTCTGATTTGTTTTTTTTGAATGCTGGTGATGGTTCATGCAAAGAGATTACTATGTAAAGGGCAAAATCTAAGATTGCTATTTCCATGATAAATCCAATTGTTTTCCATAACACAGAATTTTAACCTTCAAATTAGGAGTAGCTAGGAGAATGAGTGAAACCAATCAGTGCTTGAGTTTTATTTTCATCCAGGAACAATGACATCTGAGGTCTTCCTGCTTAATATCAGGGGAAAAACTACATGTTGCCAACTTTGACCTAGCTCCGTTTATCATTTGGTCCAAATTTCATATTAAAACTACAAAAAAATTGTTTTGAAAAGGAAAACACATTCAAACACACATACACACGCACAGGGGAATAAAAACAAAACCAAAATGAAGCTGATGCTATTGTAGCATTTCTTAGCAAGATCATTAGGGAAATGTATAAACACAACACCTTTTCTTTCATAGTAACATTTGAAAAGGAAAAACAAAAAACTCTAAATGTCCAAATGTTGGAAAAAAAAGAAGCAAGCGGAGGTCCGGAATTCTTGTAAAAACTTCTGAACAAACTCTTCCATGTCTCTTAAGAGGGTCACCAGGATAGGCAGTTTCTCAACATTTGTGCTTCATGGCAAGCTAAGGAGAGAATGAGAAAAGACAGACCTCATTAGCAGGGAGACTTCGCTGTGTGTTCCCTCTCTCCACACCCACAGTGAGAAGCAGCACCAGGATTCTATTCTGTGTGGCAGATCACCATTACTGTTTACAGTGGCACCTAGTAAATATGCCACCTGTTTTCAAATAGTTCATTTAACATTGCATGTGTTACTCTTGCTTACAGTGATTTTGTTGGTACATGTGTCCAGGTGGGGGAGAATGCTGTGTGGTCTTTCATCCCACTGGAGGAACAAATGGAAAAACCAATGCACAGGCAGAATAAGCAGCTTATCCTAGGAACGGCTGGGGTTCCCAGGTTACTGGTTATCCAGGAAAAGCAACACTCCTAAAATGTAAGTATTTACTGGCATCTCATGAAGTATTGCAAATCAATAGCTTGTAGAGAGACAATCTGCAATAATCTACTACGCATCCAGCCTGGACATTCTACCAAGTCCAAAGCACCTGACAATTTAATTGTGTTACTAAGGCTGAACACTAGACCAAATCCAGACTTTAACTTATTCCTTCCCCACTGGTGTTTAAGAAAGGTGGTCTAATGAAATGTGAGATCTTTATAAATGGTGACATCAAATACCACTGTATTATTCAATAATTTCCCAAGCCCAGCTGGAGCCCATGATGATGTATTTAAGGAAATTATATGCAGGTACAGAACATACAATTAAATCTGTCTTTGCTTTTCTTAGCCAGCTCTTTTCCAAAGAGCCCATACACTGATGTGAACAGAAGGCAAAGCAGAGGCTGAATAGTAATTCCTCATGTTTAGGGATTAATCCTTGTGGCTGGGGCTGGGAGCAATTGGGGTTCAGGTTCTGAGGCTCAGAAATCCTTTGAGCAAAGAACAAGGGATTCTATGTAGGTGATAACTCACATAGAAAGCCCTGTCATCTGCGTCCCGACCAGGCTATCTGCCTTTTAAGAATTAGTAAGATGGAGCCCACTGATTCCACCCAGTGGTGCTCTGCATCATCCTGGACGATGTCAATAACCTTCCTTCAGCAAATCCCAGGGCAATCTGAGTCCTTCCTCTCTCTTTCTGATGTTCATAGATGGCACCTTCTTGCTGTGTCCTCACATGGTGGAAGGGATGGGGGTCTCTCTCCAGCCTCTTTATAAGGGCACTAATATTATTCACAAGGTCTCTGCCTTCATGACCTAATCACTTCTCGAAAAAGAAATTTTAACCCTGGGGCTGCCGTCTCAGCTAGGCCACCAGGAGAAGTACTAGTGCCCCGGCTAGGCCTGCATGTGATGGAGAGGCCAGTGCATCCAGCCCTCATGTGGATTAATCTCTGCTTGGGAAACCTCAGCTGAAAGAGTTAGTTCTGTCTGGCAGTGAAGACCTCCAGAGGCCTGCTGTGGTGCTGACGCTGACAGTCATCAGCTGTCAGACACAGTGTTTGTGAAGTTCTGAGCACGCCCAGGCTGCCACGCCGAGTGCTGTGGGCTTTTGCCAAGAAGGGTGGAGGTGGCTAATGACTCCTGACCTCAAAGAGTTTACAGTCCAGGAACCACACGGTTGGTGCAAATGGCAGAGCCAGGGCTCTACCTCAGATCTGTGCCACTCCTGGCCACACACTGAGCCCCTCCACTGCTTGGCCCCCGCTTCGTGCTCTGTGTCTAGTTCTTCTACATTATTCAGCAACGTGGACCATCAAATCAACACAGAGCTGTTAAGTGTTGTGCATAATAAATATCAACCATAAATATTTGATCAGTGCTGCTGTCCTGGTATTCATTCAGCTGTTAACTTTCTGCTAATGGGCTTGTGCCAACTTACCCACTGACATCAATCTTCAGCAGTGATTGTGCTGCTGCTCAAAGCAGACCCTGGTTGCCACGACAGTGTGTCTGGAATGGACCTAAGAGGAGCCCCTGGGCTGTGATCACCAAGCTTTGCAGAAATACAGCTGGATTGGACATTTTGCTACCTGAGGTATTGCCATGGTCTGAATGTTCCATGTCCCCCACCCCCAAATTCATATGTTGAAACCTAACCCCTGAGGCGATGGTATGAGAAGGTGTGGCCTTCCGAAGGTGATTAGGTCATGAGGGCAGAGCCCTTGTGAATGAAATTAGTGTCCTTATAAAGAGGCTGGAGAGAGACCCCGGTCCCTTCCACCATGTGAGGACACAGTGAGAAGGTGCCTTCTAAGAACCAGGAAGCAGGCTCTCTCCAGACACTGAATCTGCCGGTGCTGTGATCTTAGACTTCCCAATCTCCAGAACTGTAAGAAATAAATTTGTTTGTAAGCTACCCAGTTTGTGGTATTTTCTTATAGCAGCCTAAACAGACTAAGTTAAGTGGCATCATTCTAGTTTTTCAAAAATTCCCTGGGAATTAAGAGCTTTAGAACATGGAAGGCAGGAAGGCAGGGCAGAAAGAGCACTGGATCTGGTGAGGTCAGGATACCTGCTGCTACAAATCTGCTGTATGACCTTGAGCTCTACAGTCACAGCTGCTCCGTACCTCAGCTTCCTCATATTTCTGGAAAAAAATGTTCAACTCTGAATGCCAATGGATTAATTTAGGTGTCACAGTTTCTAAAGCAGTTTAAAATGTCCCTTTGATATATTTTGTTTTCTTCATATCTCATGGGAAGCTTTCTCTTTCAATACTATGTAACCCATTCCACCTACATAATGATAATAAAAAAATCATGAGTGATATCAGGGAGACACTTTAGGAGATCTGAGTTCTTGAGGTCGCTTCTGGCTAAAGACCCAAGGGAAGCACTTGACTACAGGATGGATAGAGACAGCCATTCCCTCCCAGTGAGAGAAACGCCATGCTCGCTTCCTTCCCCCACAGATGTAGGCTTGTGCAAAACAAGGCAGATCAATGTTCTTTTCTGCGAGAAATGTCATTTGAGGATGCCTAGGTGCGGGTAATGCCTTTGCCTGCTGACTCACTGCCCGTGGCAGGCCGTCAAAGCACTGCACACAACATAACATTGGGGTTTTGGGGGCAGGGTGAAGTGAGCAGGCCTGCTTCTGTGGTTGAGGTGCACTTTCCTAAGGGCTGGGACCGTGCCAAGCCCACAGCTCGGGAAGGGACCACATTTCCGCAAGCCAGGTGAACTGGATCTGGGGGTTGGGGGGTGAAGGATCATTGTCCTTCTGCTCTGTAGAGGACGAGCACCCACATATCTCAAAGGCGGGGTTATACAAAAGTGATCCATTCACTCTGGTACCTGGATCATTGCAAGAATCCTGGGAAAAGCTTGAAGGCCAAAGATCCTTTTGAACTCCAATCTAGAAAGGTGTGCCATACTCTCCAGCTGGGCTTGGGTGCCCTTATTTAACCAGGAGCTAGGAGAAACTGTCACCTGGAATGGCTGTTCTCTGCTCAGGACTCTACCACATGCCTGAGCCTCCACTTGTGAACGCAGCACTCTCTCTGTGAATCTACAGAGCCACACCTGTCTGGAGGGGCAGGCCTGGGTTCCAGCTCTGAACTCTCCCCTCACCAGCAGGTCTGGCTGGGACCTGGCTAGTGAAATGACCTCTCCATGGCCTGCCTATGCTAGCGGGCCTAAATCAGGAATCCCAGTCCCTGGGAAAATAGTCACACCTTATCTAAAGAGGTCAGCCTGCTCGTTAGGAATACTGCCAATGCCAGTGATTAATAGGCACACATCCCAGTTTTAGAAAACTGCAAGTCTGGCTATGACACGGTCGCTCTCACACTCCCTCATACGCACTAACAGACACCAGCAGCCCCTCGCACACTCCCTGAGAACACCTACGGGAGGGGAAACCAAAATAAATACCAACTGCCCCGCCTCGTCCCTCTCTACTGAAAGCAGGTAACTGCCTGGCATGGATTCTCCCCCTGGTCAAGCCAGAGGCTCCTTTCTTTGCCTTTGGGGGCCTCATAAGTTTCTGTTCTGACAG
Organism: Avahi laniger; assembly: GCA_963575035.1. Taxonomy (NCBI): domain Eukaryota; kingdom Metazoa; phylum Chordata; class Mammalia; order Primates; family Indriidae; genus Avahi; species Avahi laniger. The sequence continues at coordinate 114,844 of CAUYSK010096768.1, read as the reverse complement.
GCCCTATTTTGAGGACGCTCTCTGTTTAGATGGTATCACCATTTAGCAGGGAGCCCTCTCACCCCCTTTCCCTTAGAGTTTGGAAGGCACAAAATCTTCACCTCCACTTCTTCCCCATCCGTGTGCTCAGGACACTCAAGCACCAGTGAGGATTCTCCAGCCCTCGCAGTGCCCATCATGAGACTGAATACGGCAGGTTCAGCAGAAATGATTGTTATAGAAATAATTATAAATAATAGCAATTCAAATGTGTACATGCTACACACTGTGCTAATAGCTTTGAACTCCTTCAATTCTCTCAACACCCTAGGAAGTAGGTATTATTATTAATTAGCTCTATTTTACTGATGAAGAAACTGAGGCTTAGAGAAATTGCACACTTGCCCAAGGTCACTGAGACGGTAAACGACAGAGCTGGATGCAAACACAAGATATTAACTACTATACCATATTGCTTTCCCAGCTACCTAGCAAACTTGGCTACGACATGAGGGAAATAGGGCTACCAGGGCCAAGAATTCAGCCATCTGATTAGGTTATCCAGTCAGTGTTTATGCAACCCCTTTGAGAGGGACGCCTCCGTGGATGACATCCAGGCATTGTCTACTGCACTTTAGGAAGGGCGATTTCACAGTCTTCCTTGGTAACCTGGTTCATGGTTTAATCATTAACCTGGAGTCTTGTTTTAGCAAAATTTTATCAGTGCACTATTGATTGCTCTTTTCCGTGTGGGAAGACATGAAAAATAATTGCCTGCACTATCACGCTTCCCAGACTTGAAGACAGTTATAAAGTTATTCCCTTAGGCCTTGCCTTCCTTAACTCGACACTTTGTTTCCCCAGATTTCTACTGTCCATCCCCTATTCAAATCACATAAGTTACTGTTGTTATAAATGAAGATTAACATTTCTGATGAATTCTAGCATTTCCATCTCATCATTATCTCTGTATTACAAAGGCAGGAGGGACCAGGGAAACCTTAAATCTGAGCTCACTCCCTCTGTAACAGCTGCAGCAATCTGAGGCTCTGGCCTCCGGCACAGCTGCCTGCAATTCCAGACAGATCTGGCCTCTTTTCCTCCATGGACTCCAATTGGGCCCCCTACGCAGCCATGCCAGTGCCAGTGATTAATAGGCACACATCCCAGTTTTAGAAAACTGCAAGGCTGGCTATGACACATGATAGAGAATAAATGAGACAAGAAGACAGGTCTGCGCGAGGGGGATCCAGCAAGAGAAGGCAGGAAGCATCCACTGAAAGGCGATCCTCGGCTGGGCCTGAGTGTGAACCTCCAGGAGGAGCCACCTTGGCTCAGCTGTGGAAAGTTTTAGGTTATCCATTCCTGTTTAAACGGCAAAAGTGAGGTTTCTGTTAAAGCCAATTAATTTTTTTCCCCAAAGGTCACCTGAAAAGTGTATCTGAAGGGCTAGATCATGAGTCTGACATGCCAACACAAGTCATCAGCAGATGCTGTTTCTGGAAATCTAAATTCAAACCAACCAGAAGAGAACTGCCCTTTGATCCGAGCACAGGAACAGTAATAAATCCTCTTTATCGCCTGAACAACAGGGCCTCTTTCTTTTGGTTTGTGACTGCTTAGATAGCCGGCTGCCAATAACAACTCCCCTCTTCCCTTCTGAAAGGCATAGTTCTTAGCCATGGTGCGAATGTGCTCAGTGCACGCTCAGTCACGCGGGAAACGCCGTTCTCTGGGTTTGGAGGCAGGAGGGAATCTTGTTGGCAGCTTGGCACCAGTGTGGTCAATCTTAAAGAACTGAGGCCCTGAAATAACAGTGGGGGCCCCTCTCAGAGGGAAAACTGGCCCTGAGGCGCGTTGTGCCCGGGGACTTGGGCACGTGGTGAAGACGGCATAGGAGACTCGGGACAGGACGGAAAAGCAAGCACGAGCAGCCTGAAGCCCTCCATGCGTGGGCCAAAGGAGACGGATGTCCTAAGACCTGACTTCTTTTTGTCCCCCCTCATCCTGTGCCCTGAAACTTGAACCCTGGGCAGGAGCTCAAGATGGTCCATATTTCCTAAAGATCCAAGGTCAGAAGGTCAGAGAGGGATGAGGCCATCCGAAAAGAGATAACTACAGAAACCAGGTACAAGAATACATTTCTCACAACTCTGGCAGTTGGTAAGCAGCAGATGGGAATTGTATAAAGGGGCCAAGAAAAAAAAACAAGCTTGATTTAGTATCTCCCATCATGGAAAATACCGAAATAAAGTTTCTTGGCACCGTAGCTCCCCGACAGCCCAGCGCTGAGACCCCTGCCCCTCTGTCGGCCCACCTTGTGCGCAGTTTCTGCAAACTGCTGGGCGCTGTTCTTCAGGTCTTCTGTCTTCTCCTCTGCCCGGCCTAACCGCTCCCCGCGCTCATTCAAGGCCTGGCTTGCCTTCTGCACCGCGCTGGTCACGCTATCGGCAGCTGAATGGAGGATGCTGTTCCCTGAAGGAAGGAAAGCAAGAGCCTCAGAAGCTGGCGTGGCAGACCTACGGTGACCAGACCCTGGCGGAAGGGAGTGCCCTGTTAGAGGAATGCAGGTCACACCGTGGAAAGGCCCTCAGTCTCGTGTCTAGGAGACAAGTCGACATTTCTTCTGATTCGGTCTGACTGACTCACTTGTAGGAAGAACAGCCACTGACTGCAGGGTCTGGGCAAATCCTGAATGCCGCTGTGTACTCCCACCACTGACAGGCCAGACGTTTCCCTTCTGCCAGTGTGCTCTCTGGGGAGGCTCAAAAGGACAGTGTCTATCTGGATTTGGGACCTGGATTGCAAAAGTAAATGAGAATTCTGACAAGTTCACAGAATTGCATAAGTTCAATGAGACATATCTTACGTGCATTTCCTTTTGACCTGTGGGTTAGGTGAACTTACCACAGGAAAATGGGGGCCACAGAACTTTTCTCATTATAATGTTTCATTCTCCTTTCAACTCTTGTTCCCCACTCTACCCCTTCGTCCAGTAAGTAAGTAATACCCTCAAATGTATAGCTGCACATAAGAGTTGTGAGTTAGTCTCAAAGTTCAAAGCAGATGTGCGGTCTCCCAGCCTTGAATCCTGTACCATGGCTCGGACGGTTGGGCCTCCTTGCTTGGTCTCTAGTGCCTGGAGCCTCAGCACCACACTTAACCAGCAGGTAAAAAATGATTGTAGAGTCCGTTGAGCTTCTTGTACCTGTATATCTAGATTTTTAGTAAGGCCTACTAAGTGAAGTATCCCAAGAACAGAAAAACAAGCACCACATGTACTCACCATCAAATTGGTACTAACTGATCAACACATAAGTGCATATATAAGAATAACATCTATTGGATGTCGGGCAGGGGGAAGGGGGAGGGGGAGGAGGGGAAGGGTATATGCATACACAAAGAGTGCAATGCGCACCATCCGAGGGACGGACGCACTTGAAACTTGGACTTGGGGGGGAGGGGGGGCAAAGGCAACATACATAACCTAAACATCTGTACACCCATAATATCCTGAAATAAAAAAAAAAATGAAACCAGTCCTAGAAGAAACCTGGCACTCCTAAATTCAGGAGTGATAATATCAAGGAAGTTGAAACCATCACATCTCAAAGGGTCATGCATTCCTGACATCTCATTTGCTAGGACTGGGCAGCAAAATTCAATAGTGCAGAAGTTGCAGATGTATAACCCACTGAGAATTAGCAACTTGCAAAATGACTACAAGGAGATTTATAGCTGTATTTTGTTAACATTGGGTAGAAGATATTTAATGGCATTTTATATAATAGTCTTATGTCTTTGAATAAGTTTATGACATTATTTAACTTTGTACCTGGGATGGATACATCTAGCCAGACAGCTTTTAATAGAAATGCAATTTCCACTAGTCTCAGCTGCAAAGGCTTCCTAATTTCTCCTCTGTGGGAACCATCTGTGGTTTGTGGAAAAGGATCTCAGATAAAGAAAGTGCCTGGCCTGGTGGAAGCACTTAGTAAATAGTTTTCCATTTTTCTTCTTTAAGAGTGGATTTCAAGGGCTTCAGATATGCACTAAGGGAAGGAGAATGGGATTAACTTAGTGTTACTCAACTGCATCAAGCACTACATAAACCAGGATAAATTAGCACAGACGAAGAGGGAGCAAAGCAGATGCAGCCCTGGAGAAATCTGATTGAGCGCAAGAGTTGGAAATGCAAGGTCAGGGTCTTCAGAATGGATTTAGGAGGAAACATTTAGTCCCCTTTTGCTTTCACATTATATTCATGACTACGATGATAGCCAACCACCACTGCCTGCCATGAGAATAGCATTTTGCAAGCATAGGCATCTTCATAAATATTATGTCATTTGATTGTCACAATTCCACTGAGAAGACTGAGCCTAGTAGAGGTTAAGAACCTTGGACAAGACTTTATCACCAGGACAATGACATGGCTAGCACAGGAACCTGGTTTTCCAATGACTTTCCTTATTCTGCCCCTTCTTCTTTTCAGACACAGTGTTGGTCCGGGGAAGCAATCACTATGACACATTGTGGGCAGACTCACCTACGGACAGGTTTTGACAGGTTATTTCCCAAGGTAATGCCTGACCATGTCTGTCCTCAAGGTACTTCTGTTGGTAAATTAAGAGTTATTGCCCATGCCACATTGCAAGTCAAGTGTTCCCAAGAAGGAAGAGGCCAATGGGGTGGGACAGGAAGCTGGAAAAAGGACTGGAAGGTGTAGGCGAGTGGGGAAAGGGCACAAGAAAATCTCCTTTTCCAGCTTCCTCACATATAGCCACAGTTTAGCCACCAGAGGACAGGGAAAAGATGGGGCACGGAATCTTCAACTTCACAGCTAGGAATAGCTGCATGAAATCAAAGGAATTTTAGAATTAGATGCCATAAAATTAAGAGGGTATATAGCCAAGACCTGCCTTTTCCCATTGGAATTGACTCACATGATCTCCTAAAAGCTATACACATCTGTTTTTCTGGAATGAACTCACTACACATCAGCCATACTGCTTTCTTGTCATGACTTCCTTGAATTTAATCTTGTACATGATGTCAGGTAACACCACACTCAGGTTTATATGATACCATTTAGCCAATAGTCATAGTTAGGACCAAATGTTATAATTAAAAGAGAACCAAATGCTGTCTTCACTATTCAAAGATGATATTGCTGACCACTGTCATTAGGAAATCCACTTTTATTAATGGTTATTTTAGGTATAAGAATGAATTTGAACAAATCTCACTCCCTCATTTGAAAAGATCCCTCCCAGTTTCAATTCTACCCACATTTCTGGCCCAGTTAAGTCCCATCATCTGTATCAGATTTCAGGTCAATTCCATTCTCAATCCCGTAAGTACTGGCTATATCCTTCTTGGGCACTTAATCAAGTACAGTCATGGGCAACTATTCTCCTACTTGACTTCTTCACCTGGATTACAAACTCCCTTGAGAGCACCATTTCACTCTGTTGACCATTCCCTAAATCTTTAATGTTTCTTCTCTTTTGACTTAGATCTTCTGCTTGCTTACTTTCTTCTCTCTGGGCTCCTCTTGTTCACACTGCAATCCTAGGGTTCTGTCCTGCGCTCTCCTCTCTTTGCACTCTGAAGACTCTCCCTGGAGCAATCTTATCTTGCTCATGGCTTCAATGACCAAATCCTTATCTTGCACTAGGGTTGTGCTGCTGAGCTCCAGACCTATATGTTTTCTTACTGGACAACTCCAACTGAATCACCCAAAGTCATCTTGATTCAGTACATCTAACCCTGACCACATTATCTTTCCCTTCCCATCTGCTTTTCCTTTGGAAGTCTCTTCTTTGTGAATAACTCCAATGTCTGTCAAGATTCTAATCCAGCCAGAAATCTGGGAGTCTAGTTTAGATTCCTCCCTCACTTTAAGCTCATACAAATAAAGGTCACCTCTTATACAGCTCTCCACTCTGCCCTCTTTACCATTCTCATTGCTTTACACATATACAAAATCTTTACTACATCTTTGATAATTACTAGAAATTTCTGGTTCAAAGGGCAGAAATGTTTTTGAGACTCTTGGTGTATGCTGAAAATTGCTTCCCTGAAAGATTCACTCAACATTCGAAACTATTCATGAAATGCATACCATGTGCCAGGCACTGTTGTATTGATACAATTGATAGAATGACTGAGGGAGTGATGTAATTGATCTGATCTTCAGTTTTTTCCTTTGTAAAATGTGGGTCATGCTATTCACCTCACATGGCTACTGTGGAGATGAAGAAACAGTGTTTTTCAGTGCTCAATGGAACTTTGTCCCTCTACCTCCCTTAAGATCACATCTGCTCTCCAGTGAACTTTGGGAAAATGGCGTGATCCCACTCAATTCCATTGCATGTCTCCCTCTCTTCTCTCCTATCTTGGGGCTAAGCATTTTAGGCTTGCAGAAGATACTCAGTATATATCTTTGCATATCCTGCTGTGTGTAGCACAGCATGTTGCTGAGACAGGGAGTTGAACACATATTCATTAAATCAAGGCATGCTTCGTAAATAGGACACCTAACTCAAAAGTTGGGGCCCATCATATCGAACTGAGTTAAATCTGAAAATAAAGCAGTCTCCAGAGGCAGATAGAACAGTAATTCTCTCCAAATAGACAGGATGCATATTAATATCCAAATTTATTCAAGCAGTCTGAGAAGCTGTCAACCACAGCAAATGAAGTCAACTAATTTTTGAATTAGTCTCTGGCGAATAGAGCAGAGACCAATATTGCTTCATCAATGTTGCCTTCACATCAGTTCTACTCAATGCGTGCTTTTAAAAATATATATGCTGGTGTCTTGTATGTCAAGTGACTTAGAAGACTTTATTGAGAGAGCAAGTTGAGGTAAATACAAAAAAATGGTATTTAGTCACTGTTAGTATACTTAAAAGAAATTTAAATATATAGGAAAATGAGAGAAAAGAGTGAAGTATATTGAAAAATGACAATAGTGGAGTAAGAAGAGGAAAGATTTTTAGAAGCACATAAACTATACCAACAGCTCAAATATCAACATAATTCCATTTGATCATCTGGACTTCAGGGTGTATCTTGGTAATTAAAATCCTTAATCAAATACATATATAGATATTTGAAATGTAAAACACTCATCCTGTTTGGAAAATAAGGCAGCAAGAAAATCATCAGTTCCTCTACCTCTAGAGGACACATTAGCAAAATAAAAGTTACATGGAGACCTGGTTCCCTGACAACTTAGTCTCTTCTTAGTCCTAAAGCCACTCAGTGCCACTTATACACTATTCTGTTCCCATCAGTGGTCACTCAGCTGCATGGTAATCATGATGTTTCAAAGGAGGCTTGCTTAGTACTGTGACTTGCAGCAAACATTTTATAGATGAATAATAATTTAAATAAAAATGATATTAGCTTTTACTTCTATAAACAGAGTGATTAAATGCAAAGACCTACCCAGTGAAATAAGTTAGTTCTTAATTCACAGACTTCATTACTGATCTGTGAGCTCAGACAATACCAAGCTCTTTCTACGTTACATTGACAAATCACATCACTGCATTTCAATGTTGGACAACCCCTAGTTTCCTCTTTTAAGATGAAGATTCTTCCAAAAGGTTAAATTTCATTTGTACTTTTGTGGTAATGACTTAGCAGATAAATTCTTTTAAAAATCCTGGTTCCATCAAGCCTTCGTAAAAGGAAGAGTTGTTAACCCTTGTTGGGCACGAATGCAGTATGAATATCAGCCAGTCACAATCACAGAACAGCTACCATTCACTGAATGTGTACTAGGTGGCAGGTACTATTGTAAGGTGCTACCATTCCTCAAAGGAAGATATTCTTATCCTTATTTTACAGTTACGGAAATGCATGCTCAGGAAGGTGAAGTATCTTACCCAAGATCACCAAGGTAGTGACCAGAAAGCTCTCAACAGCTATGTCAGCATTTGCCAGAGTGATTCTTTGGGTTAAAATGCTATAAGGAAAACTCAATTCTAAGGCAAATGACTTTGTGAAATGAGATCTAGCATGGCTCCTTTACTGCAAGACTTTGGAAAACCTTTAATATGCTAATATAAACTGCAAATGAAAAGGAGGCAGGGGTGAGAGTAGGAGAGGTATGGTATCCAGACTCCCCAAACTTATTTACTCACGGGGCTCTTTTGCATAGCATATCTTAGGGTGGAATTCTGCAGAATTCACACTGGGAAATGCTACAATAGACTATACTGACTCCTAAGTTAAAGGAGGAAAAATAAATAAATCTAGCTGTCTTCATCAATTTAATAATAGACCAGTCATGTAATTACATTAAAAAGGCTTGCTTTATAGAGGCAGTGGAACAGATATAGCATGTTGAATGGCAGTTTCAGAATTATCTTTTGTCTCAAGTTGGTGGTTAATTTCAAGGACCAAGAAACTTGTTTTTTGCCTGGAGATGAATGACAAAGAAAAATGGACTCAGGGCTCAGGAATACTTTGTAAACCCATAAACTCAAAAGCCTACTTAAAGGAGACCTTGGTGTTATCTATTGCTAGAGTTGCCAAAGGAAGAAGAACAGACCATTCTATAAGGTAAATGTCTTCTGTTGGCTATGTTCAGGTAATTTAGTGGAACTTGGGCCTATTTCCAAGTCACAGACATGCCCTAAAGGCTAACTAAAGACTCAGGAAAAAGCCCAATGCCTCCTCCCTGTCCTATAGACAACTATGAGTTCATATTCTCCTTTCAATTGACTGTTCCAGTATTCCCAATGACAAAGGTCAAACATTTAGTATTTTATTCATGTCCCCTGAAACAGTGAAGCTTAGGATATGGAGAAAAACTCACCAGTATCTTTAGTACTAATATTTATTTAACCTTGGTTCTTATGAATATACTCATGTAAGAGCTATAGGGTATCAGAAGAATGAATTCAAGGACACCTCTTTTGGTTCTATTTTGTTCAGGGAATATTAGGTTCTCAGACAGGTGGCTGAAGTGCAGCCTCAAAGAGGGAACCCTTGTTCTGAAGTTAAAAACCTAAAGTGGCTCTAAATTTGGCAAAATGGATTTTGTTCCCTGTGTTTGATTATGTTTGATGACAAACCAGCTATGATCTGCAGGTCTCTGCTTTTATTACAGTTGGAAGCTACTGACTTACTTTAATAACTATAATCTCAAGTTTGGATATATACAATTTGGAAACCCTCTACACAATGCTACTGGTTAGAAATGAATTCTGTTCAACATATGGAGCCAGCTCCTTAATAGCTGTGTGACCTTGAACAAATTACCTCTTTGTGCTTTAGTTTCCTCACCTGTCATGGTCTAGTACTTTCTCATAAAGTCGTTGTGAGGAGTCAAGGAGATAATGGAAAAATGGGGCACTGAGAACAGTATCCAGCACACAGTAGGCACTCAACTTCAGCCATTACTAAAGGGGTAAACTTCAATTACCTGGCACGAAAGAGACTTTCTGTCCCTACTCCCATCACCATGAACATTCACGAAGGATTAGTCTACAACTCTTGCTACCTCTCACACTTCCCAATCACTGTGAAGCTTCAGGGGACTGCCTCCACCCCACGCTGCTAACATCGTTCTCTCAAACTCAGTGACCTACTGAGTCCATTGTCTATTTTAAGTTACCTCCACTTGGCCACCAGACCGCAGACTGATTTCTCCTGAAGGCTGCTCTTTCTCTTTGCTTCTAGAACATACCATCTCTTGATCCTCATCTATCACTTTATTCCCTTCATTCCTTTCCTGGTTAGGGGTATGATGTTAGAAAGGTCAAGGCTTGAGTCTGGCTCTGCCAAATACCTACTGTGTGGCCTCAGATAAGTTACTTAATCTCTGCACACCTATGTTTTCTCATCGGTTTAATAGCGATAAAAAACAGTACCTATTTTTCATAGGGACCTTTTGTGAGAATTAACTGAAATATATACTTAGCATATGCTAGTGATGGAGTATGAACGCGATGCAGCTCGTGCCATTTATTACAGAACAAACGTGCCAGATTCTGTCTACACTGGTCTGCTTCACGAATTACACCTTAACGTTAACCCAGTCTTTCCCTTCCTACCCTCCATCTGACCTGCTCCTTCTGAATTCACCGTGTTAGTTAATGGCCCTGCTGTGCTCAATTCACCTTGGACTGTAACCTGATGTCACACACCCAAATGTTCATGGAGTCCAGGGCACTCTATCTCAGCAGGGGCTCTTCGCTTAGTCCTCCATGTTATTTCTAGTCCCCGTGGAGCTTTAGGTTCTGTTCAGTCTTACTGGACAACCACAGCAGCCTGGATGGTTTTCCTGCCACCAGTCTATAAGTTTTCTAGTAACTACCTCATCTTCTTTCCATACTGCTAACCCGATCGTGATACTTACTTATTCCCATACTTTGCCAGCTCTCCCACAGTACAACGTGGGCAACTAGAGAAAGCCCTTCTTGATCTAGCTCCAGGCTACTCACTCGCCATCCCCACAGGCTCCCCAACCTCTGTCTACTGCCTCACTGTTTTCTTGACAAGTTTTAGAAAATCTTTAAAGTTTTATCAGTTTCTTACTAAAGGTAGGGTAGAACATATAAAAAAAATTTGAAAAAAAAATCAATATGAATAAAAAGCTTAACAAGGAACACTGTGTCCAGCTCTGTTCCTAAGGGTGTCCCAACATGAGCAGTAACAATTTTGTTTTTCCTTTTTGCAGCATCAGTACTCAAATGCAAACTTAGCACTCAGATTTTGGTGTCTAGCAATATTTTCTGCCAGAAGAAAGCAAAGTTCTTTGGGAAATGGCAGATTCCATGCTTTGGGGCAAGGAAAACTCAGGCCTGAAATACCTTATTATTGCCAGACAGCAAGGATACTTTCCAAGATGGTAGGGATAGTGCTAAAAGGAAAAAGAAGCCAGTTTCAAGTGGATCACTGGGCAAGTTGTGATATTTAGAACATCAGTAGTAATAAAAGTTATCACAATAAAGATATTATAGTAATTTTATATAACTTTGTGGAAGCCATAATTTCTTAATGATAAACAAGAGTTAATATAAAATGTACAAAAATGAAGTTGAAATATAAAATTGATTATAATCAGATGCTTAATTTATTTTATTGATTTTAATTAGTAAGAAGTATTAAAATATTTGTATATGTCTTCCTAGTATTTATCTATATACAAAGGTATGTATTTGTCTGCATCTGTGTGGGTAGCAATGGGTAAATACAGGAAACTATGAGTAAGCCAAATAATTCAGAAAGAGTAGAAACTTATAGAAAGGGCCGATGAGCATTAATGGTCAAATATTAATATATCCACTTGGTAGAAACAGTGACAATGACACATTTCAAAGTTGTCAATGTGTTCTCTACTTTGGAAATTTGGCTATTTGGGAGATTGCATCTCCCAGGGGAAGAAAGCTCTAGATAACTTGACAAATTGCGATAAGATATTAATAAGGCATCTGTATATTTCCAATAATGCTAACATACCAGATTGACGTACAATAATGACATGGAGGAGAATTATGTAATGCTGGCCAAGCAAAGTAAAGGATTCACTATACCGGGAGAAAATCCATCAGGTTGAAATTACTGGGCTTAAACAGGGCTACTGAAGTGAAGCATGAAGTTCACATGAAGACCCAGTGAGATAAGCAGGGATTCAAGTTTGAATCACCTTGGAAGAAATCAGGCCCTGTGCACCACCAAAAACCAACTGATTGACAACCTAATGCCCTAGGAAATATGAAAGTAAGCACTTGATTAAACTTGAAAGATCTGTGAAAGAGTAAAGAAATAATGAAGACATAAACTCATGGTGTTCCTAGTTCATAATAGGCTTAAATGTAATATTCCTTTTTGTAATTGTTATTTTTGCATGTTTTATCTGTTTAAAGTATCTAAAATACTCAAAATAATCAGTGCTATTAAACTGTAATTGTCGATTAAATTGTTTAAGGGAGTTTAATGCACTAAATTTCATCAACAAATATCTAAAAGTTTAAAGAAATTTGGTTTTTCAAGTTGTGTCTAGTAGAAATATTTAATAAATTGAGCATGAAACAAAAGTGTTTCCTCTCCATGCACAAAATCCCATCAGTCTCCAAGGAATATAATCGACATCCTTACATATACCATTTCTTTTCTTGCCTCTGAGACTTTGTACACTCCAGTTACTCCACCAGCAATGTCCTTTCCTTCCATGACCACCTGATAATTCATACTCATCAGATGTCACTCCACCTTTTCAAATTTCCCTGCTGGTTTGTTTCTTTATTCACTGAAATATTTTTTGGTCACATGTAATTTGCAACAGGCGCAGCAGCAGGTTGGGCACATAAGTCACAGGCAAAGCAGACATGTTCTCCACACACACATCCCCATCCCATGCCAGGCAAGGGGCTTATGGTCTAGAAACAGGAGCCACAGTGTATGGTTAGGTGGACATTTGTAACATGTGTGTAAACATATTACAATCAAAAATTAAATGATTAAAACACAATTACAATTGCCACAAAGTTAAATGAACACCGTGCTGTGAAAGTGTATTCAAAAGGAAGGGGACTGACTCAGGACCAGTTAGGAAGACCTGTTTGAAGAGGTAAGCTGTGATGTGAAAAGACGAGCTGGGACAAAGTCCACGTGCAAAGGCTTGAAAAGGGAAAAAACCCTGTGTGTCCCAGGAACCGAAAGAAGATTGGTGTGGCCGCAGAAGGGGGAAAGTGGCTTGAGAAGACACCAGAGAGATAAGCAGCAGTCCGATTATATAGGGGCTTACAGACCACAGTAATGAGAGATCTAAATGCAACTAAAAGCCATTGCAGGGTTTTAAAATAGGAATAATCTGGATTGAGATAATTTTTGAAATTATTATTGTGACAACAGTATAGTTCAGGCATGGGAACAAGAGAGGGAATAGAAAGAACAGTAAAGAAGCTATTGCTGTAATTCAAGTAAGAGATAATGGTGGCCTGCACTAGGCTGATACCAGTGGAGATGAGATAAGCAGAAGATTTAAGATACATATCAATGGACTGAATATGGGAGATGAGGGAAAAGGAAGAGCACTGAGTGAATCCCAGGTTTCTGGCTTGAGCAATTGGGTAGATAGTGGTGCAATTTACAAGATAAAAAAAGCTGTCAGACAAACAAATTTACTTGGAGGGTGAGCAGATCTGAGAATCAAGTATTTCATTTTGGATAATGTTATGCTTAAGCTGCCCATGAGATATCCAAGTGGAGTCAATAAGGCAAAATAGATATTCCTCTATGAAGCTCTGTGGAGAAGTCTGGGATAGAGATACAATTTGTTAAGTCATCAGCATAGAGAGAGAACGGGAAAGGATAAGCTTAGCTAAGAGCCACACCAAAGAGAGAAGGGAAAGTGTTTGCAAACACTACCTTTAAGATTCATAACATTGAGAGTACGGTGAGGGTAAAAGTGTCTGCTAAGGAAACTGAGAAGAAATAGCCTGAGAGGCAGAAGAAAAAACAAAGTGACTTTGGCACAATGGAAGTTAAGTCAGGACCATATATCAAGGAGGCAGCTAGAAGAGTGCCAAGGCAATTCAATGGGAAAAACAGTCTTTTCAACAAATACTGGGAAAACTAACTGGATATCCACTTACAAAAGAATGAATTTGGACCTCTGCATTACACCATATACAAATTTAACTCAAAGACCTACAGAGAAGCTAAACTATAAAACTCTTAGAAGAAAGCAAAGGCATAAATCTTCATGACCCTAATTTAGGCAATGGTCTTAGATATGACACCCAAAGCACAAGCAACAAAAGGAAAAATCAGATACATTGAATTTCATCAAAGTTTAAAAAGTAGGTTGTGCCTCCTCCTCCATGTTGGTAATACATTATACTGCAATTATCAGTTTAAGTGTAGGCTTAGCCAATCAGACTATGAATTCCTTAAATTTCCTTGACTGTGTCTCATCTCTGTATACTTGGTCTAAGTAGAGTAGCAGGACCATACATCACATGCTTTAGGTGGCTTGTGTTAGTGTATGAAAATAAACAATTATTTAAAAATAGGAAATAAAAATATAAAGGGTAGAAAACATAAAGAATGCTCACTAAAGAGCTTACCAAAGCTAACTTATTAACATAGGGTGGGAAATTAAATGGTCTTGGATTAAGACAATAAAAGATTAAGTTGTTTGAGGCTCTAGAGGAATGGAGTCTGAGGGTGAATATCCTTTGCAATAAGCAAAAACAAGTTTATTGTGCTTTTAACTTAAGAAAATATGTATGTGACATTTAGCATGTGTCCAGAGAAGTTGTACCTCAAACTAATTAGAACTGTATCTCACACTTGCTGTCATTAAGTCATGAGGTTTTTTGGGAATTGAGCATGACTTCCTCATGAAAAACAAGCAAACACCCCCATTGTTGAAGTTGGAGAGCAATTTAGGGGTCAAGCTTCTATAGAAAATTGTGGTCAGAGGAGTAAGTAGAAGGATTTGTTCAAGGTCACACCTCAGGTAATTGTAGAGCTGGCCCTACAAGCCATGTTTGCTGGGTTGGAGCTCAGTGACGTTTTTGACTACTCAGTCGTCAAGCCTTTTGAATGAATATTATCTAAAATTTAACAAAAAGTAAATATACAGAAGAATCTAATGATTGATTTCCTTAAAACAATCCATGCTCATGTCCCCTTTGGAAAGTGTTACCCTTACCTTTTGGAGAGCTTCAACCTAGTGAATATGTACACATATATCAGTTCATGATTTCAATATACACCACCACCAAGCTTTGGTTGCATGCTCATAAAATCCCTAAGTTTCAAAGTTTGGGTCAATTATGCTTTAGACATTGTCATCAAGGGCTCTGTCTCATGGTGGCACCCACATGAACTTGAGAATCATTTAATTTCTTGTTTTAATTTGGTGAAGGTAAAACTGAAAATCCTACCTTGTTGACAGACTAGGAATACAGAGATGAATGGGCAGCCAGGCTAACACAAGTATAATTTCTTTCCAGGATGAGAGTTGCAGGGGGATTTTCATCATCTCTCTGGGATCACGTAATTTTGAAATTGTTAAGAAATCTCAGTGGGTTTTATGACTATTCATTCATCACTCTATGGTCTTAATGTGTCTTGTTGGGTAACTAATGATTTCCTGTGACATATTTACTTCCCAAGAAGGATGCTCTAAAAACCCCTGCCAAACAGTCATTAAAATCCACTACAATTATCATCAATGAAATCAAATTACTATCAATTACACAGAGGAGTTAATCCACACTGCATCATTTTAAACACTAACGTTTTCAATTCATATTAACAAGAGGCAAACTGAAGGAAAGAATGCCCACTGAGGACCTGGATGCCTATGACCAAAGTGACAAGTGCAACCCATTTCCATTTGCACTATTTTTAGAAACTATGATTTGCTAAGTGCCTGCTATGGACCAGGACCGTGCTAAATC
Organism: Avahi laniger; assembly: GCA_963575035.1. Taxonomy (NCBI): domain Eukaryota; kingdom Metazoa; phylum Chordata; class Mammalia; order Primates; family Indriidae; genus Avahi; species Avahi laniger. The sequence continues at coordinate 99,425 of CAUYSK010096768.1, read as the reverse complement.
CTTTGTATTTATTATTCTATTAACCCTAATGGCTACCCCTTAAGATAGATACTATTATTCCTCTTTTAAAACTGATGAAACTCAGAAACGTGCTTAAAATTATACTGTCAGTGACAAAATCTTGATTTGAATTCAAGTCTGGTTGACTCCTAAAATCGCTATTTTTAGTACCATGAAAGTTTCCACAGTTTCTTAAAGGTACACCTGTGAGGTAAAGTCTTACAGCACAAACAGTGGATTTTCATTTGTCCCAGCCACATGGCGCTGCAGTTACACCTGGGATATGAGCAGGGCACTTGCATGCTCCTTTCCTCTGCCTGATGTCTCCACCTCTTTTCATCAGCTTACTGACCGACGTCACAATTCCCCTTCCAAGAATCCAGTTCTGATTCCCTGAGCTGAGGGAGGTATTCTACCCGTGCTCCCATGGCACCCTTTGCATTTCTCTAATGGAGCATTTATTATAATGCACCCAAACTGCTGGTCTGCTTATTTGTATAGCTCATTAACTAGGAGCTTCTTGATCACAGGGGGAACCTCATCTTTTCTTGGCATCTCCAGGCACCACGTCTATCAATTAGTAGGTGTACAATACAGGCCGGCTGAATGGACAGTGAACTGATAAAGAATGGAAGATGTTTTTGGTTTTACAAAGACGTGATGAGGTTACTATTTATACCTAAACCTTTATTTTCATTGGCATTCATCTTGGATTGTGCTATTCTAATTAGCACACAGAAAGGATCAACTTCTGGATATGGTAAATAAAACTGCAGAGTTATACAGCATTTTTAAAAATTTTAAATCTTTGGGGGGGATTTTTTAAAATTCTGTAAAAGATATAACCATGTACAAAATACATCAAGTTGAAGATATTTGCTTAATATGGAAAAATTTGTTTTCAGTAAAAACAGCATTGTTTCCAAAATTGTTATGGTTCTGACGGGAAAAAGATGACACACGAAGTGAGTGAAAACCAAACCAGATTTTGCTTCTTCCTGTGTTTATTCCGTGTACAATATGAAGGAAGGCATGTTTTTCACATCTCCTCTGTTTAAACACCACACTTTGTAAAACGATTATGGATTGAAAACTCAACTCAAAAGAATGAACTTCCAGTATGTTACATCCCTAGCCAATGTACAGGTTGAAATGTTTACAAAATGACATCTAAAAGGTAAAGATTTCTGCCAATTTAAAAATAATGCATATTTCACTCTTTGGGTTTAATAAGTGGGTATTATAAACCATTTACAATCCTTTTGGGAAGGATCTTAGATACTGAGGGATGAAGAATCCTCACACTTTTAAAGTACGTGACTCTTACACACCACGAGTAATTCAGACGCTAACGTGCCTTGAAACTTACAAGGTGGAGAGACCACACAGTTCTGAAGAAATGATGATGATTTGGTTGGGGTGGAAACAATGAGAGGAATTAAGGTGATCACTGATTAGACCATTGCAAATATTTCATGAAAAGATGAGAAGGGCCTGAACTATAAGAGTCAATATGGGAATGAAAAAGCGGAGTGTAAGAGACACCAAGAAACATGGGCTTGTTAACGATGACTTGCTTGTAGACAACAGATCAGTCACAGATTTCTAAAGGGGGAATGGCAGAGTCTGACTATCAGATCAAGTTACCTGATGTGAGTTTGAGAATTTCAAAAAGTGCTTCTTAAGAGTTTTCCTCCGTGATGCACATGGAGGGGCTGTAGAACTAATGCTAGGTGTTCACAAAATTGTGTTTCATTTTCCTTCCTCTGAATACATAGAAAGTATATATTTGCAAACCTTCCTTGCAGTTAGATTGGTCACCTGGCCAGCAAGCTGTAAGCAGAAGTAACGAGTGCTATTTCTGGGCTGAGGTAAGGAGAAGCCCGGGTGGACTCCAGCTCTCTCCTTCCCTGTGGAATTTCACTCTGGAAGGCCAGTGCTGAGATGGTGGAATGACAAAGATGCAAGCATGCTGGATCCTTGAGTTACCACTTAGAAGCTGCCCTAGAGAGGCACTAAATTCACAGACCTTGTTGGAGTGAGAAATAATGTTTTATTTGCTAAGCCACTGAGATTGGGAAATGTGTTTATTATTGTAGGATCACTGAGTGTTGCTCTGACCAATGAAAGGGGAGATGTTCACAATTTTCAGCACATTCTGAGGAGAGTACCCAGATTTAGGCCTTTTCGAAATTTTTTTTTTAACTAAAACAAATCAAGTCAATGACATTATTTTTGTATATGAGAGTAGGAGGGGAATTGATACATGCGTCCTATAAACATATAATGAATAAAATTAGCCACTCAAAGATTTTTAAAATATTGTTTTTTAAAAGAAAAAGTGAACATCTTATTTATTGATTTATTGACCAAGAGGGTCTCACTCTGTTGCCCGGGCTAGAGTGCAGTGATATCATGGTAGCTCACAGCAACCTCAAACTCCTGGGCTCAAGTGATCCTCCTGCTTCAGCCTTCTCAGTAGCAGAGGCTACAGGCACGCACCACCACACTTGACTAATTTTTACGTTTTTTTGTAGAGTCAGGGTATCACTATTGTCCAGACTAGTCTCAAACTCCTGGCCTCAAGCAATCCTCCCTCCTTGGTCTCCTAAAGTGCTGGGATTACATGAAGATCATCTAATTTTAAAAAAACTAAATTTTATTTTTTGAAAGTTTTTTTTTTTGGATAGAGATACCCATTTTCCACTTCCCTTCTTATTAAAAATGCACCCATGTGTAAATTCAAAGGAAAAAATGGAGTAAGGTGAAGAATGTCGTAGCAGCCAGGTGTGACCGTACAGTGCAGTCACCATAACTTCTGGGGGGGGACTAGAAGCAGCAGGAGGGAGAAGTAGGTGGTGGCTGTCACTTCACTCTTTTTATTACCACTCAAGAAAGCCAGCAACAACATCAGTTAGTGAACAATAGCCTTGAATGTGTGAATGAAATCAAACTTACACTTTGGTCCTTTAATGATTTTTAATAAGATGATTGGCAGCATGAGTTTAGTACCAGTACTGCTCGATTCAGTACAGAAAGGGATTTTGTACGTGTAAAATGTTTCGCACTTGAGACTTAGTCAAAATACTAAAGATAAATAGCATTTGAAAATTCACAACTCAGAAGTGAAAAAATCAATAACCAATCAAAAGGGTAGCTACTAAGTGATAGGCAAAATTTTCCTTATGTTAGTTCTTACAATGGGATAAAGATGGGTGGAAGGATAGGCAGAGGTCAGCAAAAGAAAAAGGAAGGTGAACAGGAAAAGATACTCTTTATCTCAATTCTTTAAATCTTCAGATAAAAAATCTTGCTTCAAGTAAAATCTTACATGAGTCTAATTAAGCACTTTTACTGCAGGATGGAGCTATAATTAAAGCCTTACCTTATATGGCTTACTAACTTGCAGCTGCAAGCTAAATGTTTTAACATATCATCACATTGGCATTGGTTTAACAAAGTGTAGTAATCATTTCCTTTTGTGGACTAAAAGACATCAAGAACATGAATATTTTAATTCATATGATAGCTGATACAGACATCATTATTAGAGGTTACAAGGTATATATGGCATTGAAATTTTTTCTATTCCCTTTTTTTAGGTAATTGAATGCTTTGCTTATTTTGAATAAATGTAACTTGACACAAATGATCTAAAACAAGGGGTAGAAACAGCAGGGAAGATGAAAGAAAATAGGACAAATTCCCAAGCTCTGTAAAACACAGGAAAATTTAGTGTTGTTAAAGATGAAAAAAGTGGTCTGAAACCTATGCGAACTTGGAGGCCAATCAGACAGTTATTTCCATCAAAATATTTAAATTATTAATTTTCTAAGAAGCTAGTAGTATCTTTCTCTGTTTAAGTTCAGGAGTAGAAGCATATCCATCATTTGAAATCTGAAATTGCCACCTAACTACACAAGTTAGTCACATAATCACAAGTTAAGTTCTTCCTGTGGACATATTTGTGTTTGTGCTTTAGTCAAAAGAAAACAAGCAAGCGAAATGTTTTTCTGTGGCTTTAAGGGTGGTGGGCAGGCTGGAATTTTCAGTTTTTAGGACTTTGGGGCTGGGCACATATAGAACAACTAACACAACAGTCAACTTAGAGCTCTGCTACACGGGGACGTGCACTCATTTCAGCAAGAGCTAGGACAGAATTAATCTCTGTGAAATGAAAAATAAAAAAGTCAACCAATAAGTAGGGCATATAATACTGCTATTAATCAAAGAGGTCTAGGGTGTTGCTCTAACATGACTAGTCTTTATCTTGGACTGTCCCATCCTAAGGGGTGTCTACCAGACTGAGTCATCTCCAGGAAGTGCAAGTGTTAGAGATGCCCTGGGGAGCTGTGGGTGGCTGGAAATAGTAACTACAAAGGAAGAACAACAGCTAATGATCTCTTGGGGTTTGGCAACCAAAAAGAATCTTTTCCTTCTTGTTAAATTCTGATCAAAGCTCTCGATTCAGTTCCCCAACTGAGAGTTTCACTGGCTTTTAAATTAGCTTCAACATATCCATTGTGGTCTGTAATTGTGGAATTGAAGGAAATGTAGACATTTTCAAAAATGGCCAGTAACTTATGGGCCCTTCCATGTTTCATTATTAAGTATCTAGCATTTAATTTCTTTTAGAAAGGTACTGAGGGGGAGTGAGCAAGTTTGAGCATGAAAAACTCAGCTGGCCTGCCTTCTTTAATTTCTGCTACTTCTCACACATTTTAAAATTCCCAAAAAATTTAAATAGTGATGCTTTCTAAAGGTTGAGAATAAAAAGTCAATCAGGCTAAAGAAAATGAAACAACAATAAAAAAATCCAAGCCATTAAAAAAGAAAAAAAAAAGAAAAAGATTGCCCAGATCATCCAAAGTCCACCAGGCCATGAAAATGTAGGCTGGCAATGTTACAAAGATCTCCCCTCTCAACTGGGAACCTGGCCAAGCAACCCCACAGGGAGTTGAGCTCTGTGATTATGAGTGAAAGTTGCATTGTCTATCCCTGTCTGCCCTCATTCTGTTCTGCTCTCTAATTTTAGACATATTGGCCTTGGCAGCATCCTTTAACAAAAAGATTGGCAGCAAGCAATTCAAGTCCTACATCTGACATTTCCCACACTAAGAGAAAGGGGTGGAATCCCCTACCATCTTCTTGTAAGTGAATAATTTTTATGTAATCACAAAAAATATCACAAGAGGACTGGAACCATATCCTTACCAATTTCTTTCTAATTATACTACCCTTGATTTTTTCAGAGTACACTAAAGCCTCTTATTAAACATATCCCCCCCAAAATGCCATTTCTGACTAAAGAATTATTCTTCAGGACAGGAGGAAGGCACACTTTGTAATGGGCAAAATAGTAAATATTTTAGGCTTTGTGAGTCATAATGTCTCTGGTGCAACTACTGAACTCTACTGTTGTATGAAAGCAGCCATACACAGTATGTAAATGCACGTGCATGTCTGTGTTTCAATAAAACGTTATTTACAAAAACAGGCTGGATTTGGCCCAAGGCCTCTAGTTTTGTGGACCTCTGTTCTAGGGTCATATCTGATGAATTATCACAACTGGCTGGGACTAGCACATCGCCAATTTATGTAACACATGGTGGTGATCTACTTTAAAGAGATGATTAACCATGAGCAAAAGAGAATTTGGCTCATGATCTATTGATATAATGTCCCCTATTCTCCAAACCAAAATTTAGAATATACGCTCAAACAATAAGGTATTATAGCCTATGTTGAACAAACAAAACAAAAAAATGATTCACTCAATATTTGATTCTATGTTTAAAGAACCACATTTCCTGAGAAGGTGACTACCCCTAAAAATCTAAGATGTATGGTAACCATTTATATGGTGTGACTTACCATTCTTGAAAAATAAAAGTACTAATAGCTAATATGTATTAAATAGTTACTCTGTACCAGGCACTGTTCAAAGGCACCTTACAAGAATTAACTCATTTCATCTTCAAAACAACTTTGTGAGGTAGTTACTGTTATTATTCCTACTTTACAATTGGGAAAACTGAGGACCAGATAAATAATTTGGCAAGATCATAAGGCTAGTAGGTGAAAGAGGTGGGATTTGGATGCAGACATTCTTACTACTGAATCTGTGCTCTTAATCACTGCTCTCCGGAGAAGAGGAGGAAAAGGAAGGCAAGCCAGGGCTGAGCCCTGGGAATTTCGCCTGGCCGGTTTTTTGTTGATCAGCAAATATTTACTGACTCCTTACCACGTGACAAATAGTAAGCTTACTGTTTCACATATATTAGGTTATTTAATCCTGTCCACATGGGAGGAACTACTACCCTGTTCTACAAACATGAAAACAGTGGCTTAGGAAAGTTACGAATTGCTCAAGGACATACCTGTAGTAAGTGATGGAACCACCTATGCTGGTTCTGTTAGGATTGCCAATCATTTGAAAATAAGGTAATCACTTTCTAAATACTATGTGCAGGAGATTCATGTTACTAAGAAGGGAAGTGTTCCAGGCTAGCAGGTTCCTTAAGATGTAGGGCTGTGTATGTGACAGAGGCCTCTTGTGCCTTTACTTCCCTTACACAAGATCTGTATCACAAGGTTCCTTAGAATTCAGATTCTTTCCCTCACCTAACCCCATCAACAGATTGATTCCTGCAAATAAGGCTTCGTGGATAACAAAAAACGTGGATTTTTTGTTCAGCCCTTTTTTCCTTATTTGCCCAGGCATCATGCCTATCTGGGTCCCTCAAACTCCCAGAGCTTTCCTGGCATCTGCTTCATTGTTCCAAAGAAGGCATTACTGGCACACACTTTGGGACTTCATCCTGCAGACTTTAGGCTTTGTCTGTGGCTACAGCTATGGCAGTTCTTTCTTGGGATCTACCTTGACCTTTCCTGTATTTGTCAACCATTCCCACACACAGAAGTTTATAATTAGAGACAGCTACTGCTCTCATCAGAGATAGAGTTTGCATTCCTACATTTTCCTAGTTGATTGCGGGTAATCTTCGAGAGGGGAAAACCCTTTTTTATTACACCATTTTAAAATCAAAAGTTAACAAATATAACTTTGATTTTTTTTCCCTTATCAAAGTCAAACTAATTCAGTAACTATCCTTCTTGGAATGGACTTCAGCATGGATTAACCATCCATTGAATACACATAGCATATATTCCTTATTACTTTTGTCTAGAATTTTAGCTTCAGTTACTTTAAGAAAACACCCAAAATATTTTTAAAATAATCATTAGGCAATTAAGTTTGGCAATGTATTTTTACCACATGTGTGATCACTATTGTTTCTTACATCTTACTTCTACCCTTTGGCTTCGCTTTTCTTCATGTCAAAGTACACCATTTAGCATTAATAGTTGTTTCGGCAAGGGTCTGGAGATGGTGAATAATCAATCTTTGCTTTTCTAAACATATCTTTGTATTTGTCTTACATCTATATTATAGTCTAGCTGGGTATGGAATTCTAGATGGACAGCTATTTCTGGAACTTTGAAGATATTAACTGACTTTTAGCAACTCTTGTTGCTAAGGACAAGCCATCAGTTTGTCCTTCCATGTAGGAAGACTATCTTTGTTGTTAGTAGCTTTTAAAATTTTGTTTTTATCCTGAATATTCTGATGTTTCATTATGCTTTTCTCTAGATAAAGCTTTGTTTTATTTTCAAGTGTGGCACTTGGCAATATTTTTAATCTGAGTATTCAATTCAGGGAAAGTTTTACGCATCATTTTTTTGAATATGGTTTTTGTACCATTCTTAAATCCTCTTTTCCATGAGAAAATGGTAGAACCTCTCATTCTATCTTCCATGTACAACTACTCTTTTATATTCTTCATCACTCTATTACATTATGGGTGAATTTCTCATTATCTTGCCATTCATTAATTCTGTGTTTGACTATGCTCAGTCTTGAGTTTATTCTACCAAATGAATATATTTAAAAGATTATATTTTTCATTTCTAGAATTTTTCTTACTACTTTATCTTTTTGTTTTTATTTCTGTTTTGTAGCATCTTATTTTTTTCTAATTCCTTTCTTTAATCTTTTGAGTATCCTAAATATATTTAAAGTCATTTTTAGATTTCTCTTGTTTCCATTTCATCTGGGGTGAATTCAACTCTCAATTGTTCTTTTTGTTGTCTTTCTCATGTATTATAGAATTTGTTGTAAACATTCTTCTTCAGTGGGAGATTTTAATTTCTTCCTTCTTCTCTTCATTGCCTTGACCCTTTCTCCCTAAATAACAGTTTTATTGCTTTCTGTACTGGCCCCTAATGCAACCAAGACTTAATGATGGTCTGGGGCTCCTGTCCTGGATGATATTCTGGACATAGCAGAACCAGCCATAAGTTAGTGGCCAGCTGGATCCAGTTCTTGGGTGGGAGACTATGTCTACTTTCTCTTGCCTCTCTGGAATGCAGATTCTTATCAGCCACTGATGCAGGGGAATAGACGGTCAGTGTATTTGTAGACTCCTTTCATGGGCTGAGAAGACTTGGTTCCACGCAATGAATCTGGCTCCCATATCTTGCTGGGGGTACTTTTAGTCTCTACTGTAGCATAGAATTCAAGCATCCTCTTTCCAGACCTGGGGCCCAGCAGACAAGCAGCTTCATTCCTGCTAACTGCTCTGCGATTCTGTTATGTTTCTGGTTTACGGATATACTTATTTTTTTTCCTGAAAGTGGCTATTCTTTTTAATTTCTTCTATTTTGCATGTGATGGTGCTGAAGGAGCTTCAAAATACAAATTTATAATTCAAACTGCTCCAATATTCAATTTCCAATCATTCATTTTTATCAATACAACAATCCAAAAATTCTACATTGTTCAGGAAAGGTAATACTTATTTTTCCCTTTGTTTTTAACTAGCGAACAAAGAAAAACATGATTATTTCTGACAGATTCACTTATTGCTGGCTAACTGAAAGTGGATGGCCTCAAATGAGAAGTTTCCATTTATTTTTGTTGACAGGAAAGAAACAAAGGGTTAAGAAGCAGCAGCAGCAATTCGGTGATCCTGTCTATCATCATCTGCATTACAACCTGAAACTGCTGCAGTTTTACCTCATCTTAACCAGAGAAATCAGCTATTTGTACATGCATTTACTCGGCTTTTATGGGATGAAACTGAGAAGTATAATAGGCCCAAAAGAGGGAATCGTAATTTTGAAATTATTTTCTTAGTGATTATTGAAGAAAGCTTTATCACATTCGTCCAAATAGTTTACTTCCCAAAAGAAGATTTATACATATTCTACTTCTGAAGGCTGCCTTACCTAGGACTCCATTTCAATGACTCATGCATGTTGCTGGCCTATAAATGTTTATTATGCACAAGAGTTGAGGAATATAAACGTACCAAATTTTATGAGACATATATTCCTGAAAACTTATGTATGTGCTGAATTTTAACACATCAAATTGCATTTTCCTTTTGAATTATAATTTCAAACGTGTTTCTAGAGGAGAAGAAAATATGATCTGAAAAACCATAAGAAAAAGCAGAATTAGAAAAGTGAACTTAACAGTCAAGCACTTAACTGGAAAATAACTTAATGATAAAGCAGTGTATTCCTTAATTCAAATGTTATACAGAATCATAGCACTCAATGTCAAGAGCAATACTAATTACAAATGAAATGAGAAGAGTATTTAATTTTTTTGGAGAAATACTTAAAATTTCTAGACAAAAATGTACATTAATGATAATTGTTTTGAAGAGTTTTTCTACTTTAACGGGGAAGGTGGAAAGAACAGATTTTAGCGATAGACTTGGCTTCAAATCTTGACTTTGAGTGTGTGACTTGGGCTAGTTAAGTCATCTCACTGAGGCTCAGTTTCTTCACCTGTAAACAGGAATAACAATAACTACTTTTTAGAGTGAAATGTGAACTAAAAAAGTTGCCTGGTATATAGTAGGAACTCAGTATGGCCACTGTCAGTGTTATCACTCACTGGCTTTTTTCCTGCGTGACAAGAAAAATGCAAATACAAATACATATGACTGCATTGGTACTATATCTGATGTTAGGGACATTTTGAAAGCCATGTTTCTCTATCTCCACTCCCTCCTCCGTCTGAATGGAAATCAAATTCTATACCAATTTCCCTTAACAGGAGGGAAGGCAGGACAAGAACAGGAGGACAGGGTTAAAAGAAAACATTAATTATAGCAGCTACCACCGAGTTCCACAGTACTCCCTACGCGCCACGCTAAATGTTTTATGCGTGATCTTGTTTAATCCTTACAACAACCCTGTGGGGTAAGCATTAGTATTCCATTTAAGAAGAGGAAGTCAAGCCTATAGTTTAAGTAACTCATTCAAAGATCAGTAACAGATCTGGTCTGCCCAGTGAGTGACAGACCAGAAATTCAAACCTAGGTCTGTACATCCAAAGCCTTTTTCTTTTAAATGACATCATACTACATCCTACCAGGAAGACAAGATTTATAAACAACATATGACATAATAAGAATACATATTTGGTCTCTGCCCTCAGTTCCTGACACAGAGCTCCTAAAACCCTTGGAATTTCCTGAGTGACGGGGGTGATAGGGGCATCTTTTGTTGTTCATCATAAGCCCCTTACAACCATACCTGAATTTATGCTAATGAGGTAACTCTTGGAGGATAGGGGCTGGCTGCCAAAAGAACCAGCCTAGGATTACAGGGTTGTAATTCACCCCCTCAGCTGAGACCACCAGGAGAGGACAAGGCCTGGAAATAGAGCTAATCACCACTGGCCATTGATTTAATTAATCATGCTTGTATAAAGAAACCTCAATAAAAACCCCAAACTGATGGGATTTGGACAGCTGCTACGGTGAACACATCCACAGGCAGAGAGGGTGGTACAGCTGTACTCCATGGGGACAGAAGCTCCTGTGCTTGGGACCCTTCTGGACCTTGCCCTGTGTACCTTTTCGTCTGGCTGTTTATCTATATCCTTTATAGTGTTCTTTATAATGAACCTGTAAATGAAAGTAAAGTGTTTCCCTGAGTTCTGTGAGCTGTTACAGTAAATCATCAAGACTGAGGAGGAAGTCATGGAAACCTCTGCTTTGTAGCTAAGTTGGACAGAAGTGTGGGTAACCTGAGGACTCACTACTTGTGACTGGCACCTGAAGTGGGGGTTGGTCTTGTGGGACTGAACCCTTAACCTGCAGGGTCTGCACTAACTCTGGGTAGTGTCAGAATTGGATGAAATTGTAGGACACCCAGATGATGCCTCAGAGAATTGGAGAATTGTTTGGAGTGGAAAATCTACACACTTGATATCAGAAGTGTTCTGTGAATAGAAACAGATCTTATTAGCAATAACACAACACTATACAGAAAGAATTACATACCCTAAGTGATACAGAAAACTGTTAAGTTAACATAGTAACTGCATTTCAGGTGCTCATGTTGAATCACTTTTAAATTATGTTGAAGAAAGATCCAACTTGCTAACGTGAATTTGTCTGTAATGATTATGTGTTAAATAAACTTGACTGTGACACTTTGTATCAAAGCTGTAAAGGGAACTGTCAGTCTCTCAAGAGAAGCACCACCAAGTTATTTAAAAGTAAGACATTATGACCATTTTACGAGGAGGCAGGGAAGGGACACATCAAGGAAAAGGATAATTTTTAACAAAATCAAGTGACCTACAATATCTTCATCATCAAAAGCTTTAAATATCAAGTACCCTAAGACTTCCTAGAAACTTGTAAAAAGCCTGTGCAATTATCAAGAAAAAATAAATTCCTTACGTAAAAAGGAAGGGCCGAGGTACAAATATACGGCTGATAATAAGTAAGGACCTTCTTGATATTGCAGAACATGGCAAGCCCTTTCGGCTACTTAAATACAGGGTTTTCATGAAAAAATTTAGGTGTTTCTAAATTTAAATGTCTTACAATTATAACAGATTAGTACAAGTAATAGATTCTATAGGAAGTATACAAAAGTGTATCTTATGAAAAGAAAAAAATTAAATGTAGGACAATATTACACAAGAGTGTGTATTACAGCTTTTAGAATTGTTTAGGAAAATGGTGTGGTAGGTAGAATAATGGCTTCCCAAACTTCCCGTCCTAGTCCCTGGAACCTGTGATTGCTAAAGGGACCTTGCAGAAGTGACTAAAAGTTGAGGATCTTGAGATGAGAAGATTATGCTGAATTATCTGGGTGGACCCAATATAAACACGAGGGTCCTTTTAAGAGGGAGGCAGGAGTGTCAGAGACAGAGATTTGAAGATGCTGTGCTGGGGATTTTGAAAACGTGGGACGGGACCGTGAGCCAGGGAATACAAGCAGCTTCGGAAGGTGAAAAAGTTGAGAAATCAAATTCTCCCCTAGGTCCTCCAGAAGGAACACAGCACTACCGACTCATTTTAGATCTTTAAACTTCAGAACTGTAAGATAATACATTTGTGTTGTTCTAAGCCACTAAGTTTGTGGTAACTTGTTACGGCAGCAAAGGGAAACTAATATAAATGGCCAATGTGATAAACTTTACTGTGGCTAGCAAAATTAAAATACACATCAATTGTGAGATGAACATTTGCTTTTAAATGATGTAAATCTTTTTAAACATATATTTTGTAAGTTTAAAAGTCAATAGCTTAAAGAAAATACACAAGCATGGTATATACTGACACCATAAAAACTTTCTTACAATTGCAAAAAGTGTTTTTTCCCCCTTTATCTGGTCTCCAAAAAAATCTAACATGCCTAGAAACCAGCCATCAGGACAAGCTTTGGCTTTTATCACTGATGTGCGAATCTACTCTGACCTTGTGAAAAACATTTTTTCCCCCTCACAAGTCTTAGCCTTTTGTAATGGGAACTGGGAAGAAGATCAATAAAACCAACCAACTGTGAAAATAAGGTCCACGGGACAGAGTAAAATATTGACAGAGGGAATAATATATAATGATATAGAGGAATAATCACAAGGAGATTAGATCTTTGTGCAATGTTATATATGAATCATACTCTGCCCTGTTTAATCCTGTTACACGGTGCATAAAGCCGATTGGGACCAGAATGTTCTCAATTAGGTTAATGAGGGAGATATTGATTCCACTTGAAAGTTCTTTTCTACTGGGCATAGTATTATAGGTAATTATAACAATTACATTTAGATTTTCAAAAAGTATAAATAGATAAAAGTGGGCCAGAGCTGGTAGGCAAGGGGTTTATCAAGGGATCCTGGAGAGACCAGTCGCTTCCATTACCAAGAAAGCCATTCGACTGGTCAGAGAGGAAGCCAAATTTTTGAAGCGGCAGCTTCCTCTTAGGCTTTTTTTATTCTTACAGCTCTTCAGGATGTAAGCATCCTACTCTTCCTCCATAATTGGGAGCCTCTGGCTGGGTGCACCCAAGAGTCTGTCTCAAGCTCTTTTCCTTGTTCTTGACAATAAACTAACACCTCAAAACCAAGCCAGAGACATGCTGACTCAAGACTGAACTATCTTTCCTGTGCAAAATTAACCGGGAATCTGATGTTCAGTTATAAAAGTGCTTTAGTGAAATTCTTATACTTACTACTACTTATAATTTGCATTTTTACATTAGTCTATGTATTACATAGAATTGTCACAATAAGGCACTGATACTCTAAGTTCTTTGAACATCCGTTCTTTAGCGGCCTCTCATATTTTTATATGTCTGTATCTTTGAATGGCTAATCCATTATGCCATTGAGATCTCTGTTTCACATTCTCGTAAAGTCCTTGTCATTGTTTGGCCATCATAAAGTTTGTTTACATAACAATAAACTTACTTTGTTTTCCCTATTTGTTTTGGTTGTCTATAAACTGGCGGAGTGGTTGCCAGATAAAAAGAACATCCAATAAAATTTGAATTTCAGGGAAATTATGGATCATTTTTTAGTATAAGTATGTTCCATGCAATATGTTCTGTATTTTTAATTTGCCAAATCTGGCAACCCTAATGTTCTTGTCTCTTGCAATGAACCCAATTGTAGGTGGGCATATTGTAGGTAGAAGGGTAAGGAATGTTTGCTCTTATAAATTTAAAGTCTTCACCTTCAGATTTACATCAATGCCCAAATTTCAAACAATTACCTATGGTAAATCTAGTGATTTAACCTTATTTTAACGATCAGAAACAAGGCTGAAATTTTTAGAAGTTTAGGATATAATGTGAATTTTTTTTAAAAAAAAGCCATTTGATTCACTCTTTCATTAAAGGCTTTAGAAATCTTATATTCCTATGTAGCTTCTCAGGTACTATGTTCACTCAACTTCCTTACCTCTATCGTAGGTAAGGAATAGAACTATAGCCTTCAACCCTGAAGATTATATTCTGATCTGCTGTCCACAGATTGTGTACTCCGAGTGGTCTCCCCAGAAGTGAGGATGAATTTGTCAAAGGACCACTTTTAGAACCGGTTATTGCTCTTGAGAATTTACAGCTTCTCTTCACTAAAATTCCATGTAATTTTTAGTTCTTGATGTTTCTATGTTACAGCAGAGCAATAGCTTTTAAGTGCCAGCTGCTGGCGGAGTTTGTATCGGCCTATGTGACATAAGATAAATAAGCACAATGAATTAAATTTTTCATAAAGGTAAATCTTTTCAACTTAAGAAGTAGTCACTTTATTTCCAAAGACTATGTCCTTTTTATCTTTTATTATTAAACTTTTTTTAAATGAAATTATGGTGATACTGACTATAGTTTTTTTTCACTACCCTTTATTAGAAAATTGGTTGGCAAACTGTGCTTCTCAAATTCTTTTAAAAATTTTGTCTGTAAATCTAAAAGTATGGGCATCATGCAGAATGTTTTTTATGTCTGTTTCGAAACTACCACTTCATGTCTAACAATATTAAACAGTTTTACGTCTGATTCATGTATCTCCAGTTTTGGCAGTTGAAAGAAAACTGGACTCAAGAAAATATTCTAGGCTGAGGACATGTTGGTTAAAAAAGAATATTTCCATTCTCTTATAAAGTTCAGAAAATGTGCTTTAGGTTTTTTTTCTTTCCTACCAGAAGATCTGAATTATGTGCCCTGATCTCTGGCACAGTGTCACTCGATATATTTTAAACATTGTTGTTTTGGTAAGTCAGCAGTAACATATGCACTCTATAAATGTCAAACACAAAAACACATTCAGCATTCTATAAACCATGGCAAACAATTCAGCATCCCAGATATTTGAAATATCTGTGATATAGCTCAGCTCCTTCTCACTTGGAACAAAGAAATACTTTTTTCAATTCTTATGGCCAACATGGATTAGGATAGCTCAAGAATGTTTTCTTGCTTCTTTTGTAAGAAAAGACTTTTGATAAATATGTTGGAAGAAATCATGTAATATTATAAGTCTGCATATTATAATTTCCATTAAAAATAGAATATTTAGGCATGTACTAGCATTTAAAAAATGCCATTTGATCTAATATTTTAAAATTTACTTTAATCCTCATGTCATCCTTTCAAGGTATATGTTACCCTGAAAAAAAAGAGTATAGAGAGGCTGCTCCAAGTTTATTTAATTTAAGCAGCTCAAAGTTAGAGAGCTAATGAGTGATGCCATCAAGGGGAGGGATAAGTGAGTCCAGTTTGTGCTCTTGTCTCCAGATCAAGTTGTATGTCTTCTGGTTGATTCTGAAAATAGGAATAGCTCTCATCTGTTGAGGATTATATGGGGATAGACAAATTATGTCCACAATCCTTGTCGAGCCAGTAAATGATATCTTGGAAGTCCCCTTATAGCATCTGGGTTTGGTACAAGATTTTGATGAGGAGATATGATCCCAAAGCATTTAATGCACAAAGCCACTCCTGGCTCAGGATGACGCACCATAACGCACCAGCTGTTTCACAGCATGCATTGCAGGGTAGCTTATAGCCAAAGAGCAATGAAAAAGAAAAAATTGCATCTGTGACCCAATTTTTCTTTAGTTTCTAGTCATTTATATCATGCACCGAATTGGATGGAACCTAAGAAAGTAGTCCTTCAATTTTAGTTACTTCAATTTTCTCACTTAATATAAAAGCATCTACCTTTTATTCACCTCCTGGAAACAAGATGAGGTTGAATGGCTGAATCGGAAAATATGAGAAAGTACATACATACCAAACATAATGACTAGTGATGTCATCCTAAATTTAAAAAATACATAAAAGATTCATATCTAGAAACATGTTATTAATGTAACTTCTGCCAGAATGTCATGCTTCTAATATCGTTCAGTAGACATCAGATGGTTATGTTGGTGGGTCACATAGTAAACACACTTGTGTTTGATGCAGTGGGTATACTGGTGGGATCCCAATAACAAAAGCCCCCAAATCTCCCAAACTGGGATTTTCTAATTGTATACTTTAAATACATGTACTGTTATTTTTATTGATGCATCTTTTTGCTTCAATTTTTTATTCCTTTCTCTCTCCAAAAGGTTTTGTTGGGACTCAGAAAATAATACCTCAAGATAAAGGTCACAGAAGCAAAAGTTTTCCTCCAATCTTCTTGGGCCCTTTCGTTTATCAGACCCATTCTCCTTTGAGGCTAGCCACAGAAATTAGAATCCCTCTTACCCAAGGTGGGTCCCAGAAACCAGAATCACTTTTCCCCAAAGCCAGCCATAAAAACTAAAAATATCACGGTAACTCCACCCCCTTCTTCCTTCCTTTCTGTGTAAAACCTGGCCCATAAAGAAATTATCTGACCTACCTTGTCTGACTGTAGGTCATAAGACCCCCATTGTAGAGAAGGTACGTACTCAGAAGGACTGCTGCTAGAGAGGCCAAGAAGAACCTAGACAGGCTCTGCTGAGCTTCCCGACTCAGTCTATGACCATTAGCTTATACCTTCTTGTTCACTCGTATTTCCAAGTGACTGTTCATACTTTGTTGAACATAAGCATGAAAATGGACAATTTCCCTTTATTTTTGGATCTTCATTCTAAAGGCTCCCATGTACGCATTAATAAATTCATATGCTTTTTCTCCTATCGATCTGCTTCTTGTCAGTGATTTTCAGTGAAACTTGAGAGGGCAAAGGGCAAGTTTTCCCTTGGCCCCTACAGTTTCTATAAGGCACATCTTCAAGGAAATATCATGCTGTCTCGGAAAAGATGTATTGGCTGCAGTGAGGGGGATGGAATGATGAAAGAGTGGATGGTAAGTCTGTGTGTGCACATGATTAATATAATTAACAGTCATTTACAGAGAACTTTCACACATAATTTTTAATTCAGTTCTCACAAAGATCTTGTTAAATTGGGGTCATCCCCTCTTCTGCTTAACTGTATCAATATAAGGAAAAGACGACTTGTGCTTATTAAGGCAACTTGGAAGGCAGAGTCTCCAATTAACGGATGGGGAATAAGTGGCACGTCTTGACTGAAACACCAGTTCTAGCTCTTAATCGCTGTGGGATCTTGGGCAAATTCCCGATGAATCATTATCCTCATTTGTATTATGGCGGGGGATAACTGAAGTTTGTTATTTTGTTACTTTTCCAAGGGCAACAAAAATAGTCACTAGAGGAACCATGTCATGGATTCCTCTTGATTTAAAGAACCATAAGAAACATTTCACTGCTCTGTCATAGCAGTGAATCAGCTGAGAAGCCTGGCCTCCTCCGCGGCACTGTGTCTACATGGAGGCATCAAGCAGCAATATGGTAGTTTTAACACAACTTCACTTTGTCTGTGAATTATAGTCTCTACTATGAGTTTGTGTGTGTGTGTGTGTGTGTGTGTGTGTGTGTGCGCGCGTGCATCCCCCAAGGATACTGAAATTTGAGCAGTAGGGGCAAAATTACACATGACTTTATTCTTCAGAAATAAGCAACTCATTTTAATGTGCTCCTGGTCAGAGCATGTACAGAAGTGTGAGCTTCACACCCCACAAAGCCTTTATTCATTTACAGAAAATGTTAAAACAGAAGGAAAAAAATGTAAAAATTATGGTAAATGTTACAGATTCACTTAAAACACTATATTAATATATCGGTATTAAGAATGAACATATTAATCACATTTTTAAAAGTAAGAACTTGGTTAGAAAGCACAGGTATGCTTGTTCAAAAAACAATAATGTGTTACCTTGCCTTACACTTGCCTATGCCTAGGGCACTCACAAGGTGAAATATGTGCACACCTCATGGAGGGTTGATCTTGCACTGTTTGGAAGAAAAGTACAATGCAAAGTCACATTTTGATTGAATCCTGAGATTCTGTTTCACCCCAGGGGAATCCAGAGTAAAGCCATTCGGGTTTCCTTTAGCATACCAATCAGCAGGGGCAACCAAGGCCAGTTGGTATGAAGGAGACATCGGAGACATCTGTGTCCCTGGAATTCTGATAGTGCTCAGAAGTCTGGGCTTTATACTATAATCTAAAGGGCTGTGCATACAAGGGCAATGCTTAACAAATACCTTTGATGATGATGAAAATACATGGCACTTCAAAATAGCCTCCTTTGTGGAAAAACAATCTACCGTATTCCAAATTCTGAATATAGCTGTAACAGAAGATCTGAAAATGCAAAATGTTTTATGTGTTGTCTCTTTAAAACCCCTCACCTTATTTGAGGAATTAAAACCTGCATTGCTACTCGAGGCCAGTAATCAGAAGGAAAGAGCAGTGTTCTTTGTTCTTTGTTTTCTAGTATTTTAAACCACAGGAAATGGCTCAACAGAATTATCTGGACAGATGTCATGAAATCATCTTCACTGGAGATGTTAAATAGCGATGGCCCGACGCTGAAAACCCCCTTTAGAAACCCTGTATTTCTGCTTAAAGGATGGATGATGGTTCTTTAAGATGAGAGTCTGCCATCCTCCTCATTTGCCTGCCAATTTATAAACTTCTCTTTCCTTTTCCTCAAACGATTTGTCCTTATTCTTCATTCGGCCTCAGGGACTATAAGCGTATGCGCGCACGTGTGTGTGTGTGTGTGTGTGTGCGCGCGCAAACTTTCAGTAACAGATTTGGCATTCCTGGGTGGGCCCATCATTGCCCCAGTGAAACGGCTCCCTGTGACTGTGCTGTGGCAGGAAGAGGTGGGGAGCAGCCCTGGGTCAAGTCGTGGGTCTTTGCCAGTAGGAGCATTGCCTTTTTGGGGTGGCAGGGTGAGGGACCACCCCAGTAGCTGCTGGAGCCTGTATAGCTAGCTCCAGGGAACTCCTGTCTCTCCCTCCCTGAATTAGATGCAAATCCTCACAACCCGAATCTCATTGAGGAAAAGGAAATGGATTTGGGAAGAGTCAGGATGACTTGGCCCCTTTGGTAAGTTTCTCAGTGTACACACCAAGACTCTTGATTCCACCCATTTAGGGAAGGTTGTGAACCTTCCAGTGCTTTTGTAGGGCATTTGTAGGCACCGTGGGGTTGGAAGTCACAGTTGAGCATAAATAGTGCATGTGGGGAATTCATTCCCTTTCGGATTAGGGGAATTCAGTTCTCATTTGTACAGTTCCCATTTGTTTAGCAGGCCTTGGCATTTGAGATTGTTTAAATTGGGAATTCCCTGTATTGTCTACTTGTCAACCTGTGTTTTTTGTTTTTTGTGAGTTTTGTTTTAATTGTCAACTTGTGTTTATTGTTGTTGTTTGTGAGTTTTGTTTCAACATGGGAGGCTCTGTTTTTATTCCATCTGAAAGCCCCTCGGGGAGAATCTTGGCTAAATAGCCAACTTATAGCTATAAGTCTGTCTAAAAAGAGAATGGTGTTTCATTGTAATATTGCTTGGCCAATGTACGTGCTGGAGTGCGAGGCAAAGTGGCCATTGAATGGAATCTTAAATTATTATACTATTGTATAACCGGAATTATTTTGTCAAAGGTCAGGTAAATGGGATGAGATCCCATATGTACAATCTTTCATCCAATTGCATAATAAAGAGGCTGAGAGACCTAGGACAAAGTTAATGGTAAGGATAGTCAGACCCTGGGTGATAAAATTGGATAGGAATTAACCAGGTTGGATCTCATCAGCCCTTTCAATCCAAATGTCAAAGAACCTGCTCCTCTGCTGCCGACTCTCCACCCACTGGGGAAGGTGCCATGGGCTTGGCTGCGCTCAAGCTTGCACTGCTGCCCCATCCACTGTGGCCCCTGCCTCTGCCGGAGCCCTGAGGATGGCCCAGGAAGCAGCCCTGTGCAGAGCCAGGCCTGGGGCAACTTCTGCTGCCTGCTGCTTCCGCCATCTTGGCACCATGAGAGGGTTTGGGGAGGGCGTGACTGGAACCAATTCTTCAGCCCAACGCTCACTGGGTTATGACTTGGGAGTGGGAATGTTCTCTCTTTTCAAGACCCAGCAGGGAACTCAATTTGGCCAGAGGGCACCCATAGCTGTGGCAGGGGAATTTCCATCGTGGCAATATCAGATAGGGGCTGGAATGCGCAAGGATAGCTGGCAGGGTATTACTGGACTTACACAAATTGGGATCCTAATGTGGATGCAGACAGTGTGAGAATAAATCATTACCAAAAGCGTATCCTGGTAAGCTTCTGGAGGGGACTGCCTAGACAGAAGAGTTTAAACAAGGTCCAAGAATTACAACAAAAACCTAGTGAAGATTTCTCTGAATTTTTAGAACACATCTATCAGGCATATTGGACATACACACATGCAGATCCAGAGGCCCCTGAAAATATGTACATGGTTAATATGACTTTTATAAAGCAGAGTGTTCCAGATATAAGGAGGAATCTACAGTGTGTAGAAGCAGCAATTGGCATAAATCCCTTGCAGTTTGTTGATATTGCTTTTAAAGCATATAATGCTAGAGAAGAACAGAGAGTTCGGGACTCAGATGACGAAGGAGGGAGCCCGGGGCTCTGTGCTTCACTAGTGGCTCCAATCCAAATATCTCCACAGGAGCCCTGGGCATGATTAACAGTGGGGACTTGATTAGTGGACTTTTTAATTGATACAGGAATGCCGCTGCTGCCAAGCCACATGGGTAGAAGTGGTCCAGGGTCCCTGTGGCTACCACCTTGGCCCCTGGCACCAGCCATGCATGGTGATCTGTGAGCCAGGCAGGGGGTGGGGCCAGGCAGTGGTGAGGCAGCCATCAGTGAATGAGGAACTCGTTGCCAGGGGTCCAGGAAGCAGGCACCGGGGAGCTGCCGCCAAAATCCTTGGTGGCCGTGCTAGACCTGGGTGAGCACTAGGAGCTGTTCCAGAAGCGGCAGAAGCTCACCTCCTACAGCATCGCCAAGCTCCTGTTCGTTTTGAATACCACGGCCTGGTGAAGCATACAGGAAGCTGCCACTGCGAAGCAGTTTGTTTTGAAGTTTCGGCCTTAGCAGACTTCCACATCTTTGACTGCAATTGCAGCATTTACAAGAAGCAAGTCCTATTCCTCCTGAGGTCTACCAAAAAGTGAGTAAGGCCACATGGGCCAACAGGACCCTGGGACGTGAACAGCCACACCAATTAAGAGAATTTCTAGGGCATAGACTAATTGTCCCTGTCAATCCCCTTATACTACACCAATTTTACCTGTCAAGAAACCCCATACCAATGAGTATAGATTCCTGCAGGATCTATGTGCCATTAATGATGAATGGTACTTAGTTTTTGCATTTGAAAGGCAGGATCCTGAGACTAGCGGACTGTGTTGCCTCAGGGGTTTAAAAACTTTCCTACCCTGTTTAGTGAGATCTTAGCAAGGGACTTGGAGGAACCCGTAATTGGACCAAGGGATTCTGCTATAAAGTATCACCCAAAAAGGTGCAGATTTGCAAACAGCAGGTTACTTATTTGGGATTCCAAATTAGCAAGGGAACCTATGGTCTAACGTCAGACCAAAAGCAAGTCATCTGGAAACTTAAGGTGCCCCAAAATAAAAGACAACTGGGTGGGTTCCTAGGAATGGCAGGGTTCTGTGACATCTAGATCTCAAACTTTGGGGTTGCCTGACTTGCAGAAAGAATGTAAATTATATGTTCATGAGAAAAACAAGGAATGACCCTTTGAGTCTCAGTACAGATGCTGAGAGACATCCCATGGTCAGTGGCATACTTGTCAAAGCAACTGGACCATACTGTGAGAGGATGGCCTCCTTGCCTTGGGGCAGTAGCTACTCTCAATCCAGCCACCCCGTTACCAGCTGAAGAGAATGAGCCTTTACAGCATGACTGTTTAGAGGTTCTGGAGGCTGTCTATTCCAGCAGGATGGATCTGTGCATACCATTTGGAATGAAAGGGGGCTCCTGATGGCAGGAAATAAGGATATTAAGTAAGCAACTGAAATAATGGCCCTGATACAGGCCATGGCTGAGCCCAAGCAGGTGGTCATCATGCACTTCCTGATCACTAAAAAAAGACAGTTATGATGCAAAAAGAAATCAGGCCACTGACAGGGCTGTTAAGGAGGCTGTTAAATGTGATCTGTTCCTCGGGGCCTTGATACCGCACCTAGATTTAGATCAATACAAACCCCACTACGCTAATGAGGGTGAAAAAAAGGAGCTAAAGACACTCGAGATGCCACAGCTAAGCGGAGACAGAATTGCCTTGGTTTCGTCCCTTATGAGGCACCTATATGAATGCACACTTTATGGACATGATGCCTTAATGGATTTGGTAGGACCTCATTTAAGAGGACCTCATTTGAAAAATAACTGCCCTTTACTTGCTTAAAATAATCTAAAAACAGAAAAGCAATCTGCTACACAGGGAATCCAACATGTGGGGACCCACCCTTTCAGTGACTGGCAAATTGATTTCACTCAGATGCCTAAAACAACTGGAAACTTCAAATACTTGCTTGTGTTAATATTAGTATATACCTTTTAAGGCTAGGTAGAGGCTTATCCTACCTGAATAGAGAAGCATCTGAAGTTAGCAGAATCCTTCTGAAGGAATTTATTCCAAGGTATGAACTCCCTTCCTCTGCACAGAGTGATAATGAACCCTCCTTTATATTGGAGGTAACTCAGCAAGTAAGTAAAGCCCTACATCTAGAATGGAAATTACATGCATCCTGGAAACCTCAGTCTTCGGGAAAAATGAAGAAAATGAATCATACCTTAAAGAAAACTACAGCAAAATTGATGCAGGAAACCCATTTAAGTGGGATAAGGTGTTGCTACTTGCCTTCCTCAGATAAGGGTAGCCCCTAGAAGTGGGCTTAAGTTAAGCCCTGATGAAACAGTTTATGGGAGACCCTTCCTAGCACCCCGAGGTAAGTATGGTAATATAACCATAAGTGAAGAAAACAGAGTAAAGCAATATATCAAACAAATAAATCAAATACTAGCCAGTATACACAAGTTTGCCTCATTCAGGTTCCCAGCCAGGTTGAAAGCACCCCTCCACCCTTTTAAACCAGGAGAACAGGTGTTGCTTAAAGCTTAGAAAGAATAAGGACCCAAACAACAACTGGTGAAATGGGAGGGACCCTATGAAGATGGAGAGACAACTCCTCAATGAGGATTTTTGCTGCTGGGTTTGTTATTGTGCCCATGTTTCTTTCTTACCCAGCTCTGTATCAGACATTATGCACAAGGTGGCAGTAAGGACCCACAGCCTCCTGGTGTCTTAGATACCAAGTGGGGTAAAATCTCTCTTATCAGGTAGCCTCCATTTGGCCTTGTCAATCCTCGTGGTTGTATTTCTTGCTTATGCCCTTTTCACCTGGTAATCTGTTACATTCTTTATTTTTGCACAAGCCAGAAAGAGCAATGGCATACATAAGTACAAACCTGCCATCTAAAACATCACCCCAATTTGGTGAGAAGTAGCTCAATGACTACGTCACTCTTCCTCCCGTAGATATAGAAGGGCAAAATTGACAGTGGGGACTATGTAACAGAAGTAAGGGTCTGAAAAAGGGCAAAATGTTTTATGTGTTGTCTCTTTAAAATTCCTAACTCTTTTTGAGAAATTAAAACCTGCATTCCTGCCCGAGGCCAGTAATCAGAAGGAAAAAGCAATGTTTTTTGTTGTTTTCTAGTATCTTAAACCACAAATGATAGCTCAGTAGAATTATCTGGACAGAGGTCACGAGATCCTCTTCACTGGAGATGCTATAAATAGTAATAGACTGAAGCTGAAAACTCCCTTTAAAAACCCTGTATTTTTGCTTAAAGTGGGGACAATGGTTCTTAAGACAAGAGTCTGCCATCCTCCTCATTTGCCTGCAAATTAATAAACTTCTCTTTCCTTTTTCTCAAACCACTTGTCCTCATTCTTCATTTTGCCTCAGGGACAAGTACGGAACTTTCAGTAACAGAGCAAACACTGAAATAAAACTGTCTGGATTAACTGTTGCAATAAGAGAGAGCTCATTTCATCCTGCCCTTGTCTGTCTGGCAACTGCTAACTATCTTTTAAAATGCAGCTCAGTCATCACCTTGCTGTCATGGTAATGTTTTATACCTGTTTACATCTGCTGTCTGCCCAAAAAGGTCAGTAAAGTTGGCAAAGGTGTCTACTTTGTAGTTGGATCTCCACAGCTAGCTCACTGCCTCTGAAGGAGCTCAGGCAATTTTGCCCCAAATATGACTCCTTGGTATTTTGAATTCAGGCCCTTAGAGATTAACAGGGCCTTGAAAAAGTACAAGTGACTTCCTTTCCCTTTCCTGTGATCTCACTATATTGTAGGCAAGAAAATTGAGAATGCAACCAGACCTGGCCCACATCATTTTAAACACAATACCTGTCTCTCAGGTTAATT
Organism: Avahi laniger; assembly: GCA_963575035.1. Lineage (NCBI taxonomy): Eukaryota > Metazoa > Chordata > Mammalia > Primates > Indriidae > Avahi > Avahi laniger. Next base: position 74,750 of record CAUYSK010096768.1, on the reverse strand, counting down.
TACAAGTCAATTTGTTTCCCCCCAATCCATTCATTCTCCCAAGTATCCATTCATCCTCCCTAGCAACCATTTATTTATTGCCCCTAAGCAGAATTACCTCTATTCCTCATCTTCCCTCCTCCCCTCTAAAAAGCAGGTACAAAAATATCTGGATCCCACTGGGATATTGAGTAACCACTCTGTGATTCTCCCCATGAGCATGGTAAATAAATCTTTCTCTTATTAATCTACCTTAATTGTGAGTTTATCTTTCAGTGAAATTTCAAGGGGAAGGGCAAGTTTCCCCTCCCCCTACACCAGACACACAGACAGTGCTGAGTAAACGCTTGTGGGGTCAATGAGGAAATGCGCAGGACAGGGACTCAAACAACAGTAGGCGGAGCCCACTGAAGGATCACCCTACGAAACAGATGAAAGAATAAGAGATAAGAGATAATGGAATGAGTTAGCCAGGGTGTCTGGGCTTAGAGTTCAAGCAAAATGCTAGGATATACTTCGGTTTATACTTGCCTTTAAGAATAAGTCATTTTTTCCCCCTGCAAATAATTTACACCACTTATTGTAAAAGAAAACAGGTTTGCAAAGAAGCTACTTTGTGGTTCTAACACAGAAGTTGTCAATACCACTGAAGTTTTCTATAAAGTTCACAGTAGCAGGCGTTTAAATACTAGGCCAAGAGTAATCGGTAGGAATGATCAACATAAATAAAACTGCAATGTGGGAGCCATGGGGGATTTCCTCACATTTTACTAAGAATGATGATGTAAGTAAAACAACAAAGTCTCTCCTGGGAGCTTCACCTAATATAACGTGCCCTTTAACTAAACTGATGCTCTATTTGGAGCAGACCATGTCTCTTCAAAATGCATTAGCTGAAAGCAAGTCCCTCCTCTGGAGTCTAAGGTTCTACACATGTGATTAACTCCTCTGAGGCACCTTTGAAGTACAAAAATGTGTTATCACACACATAACAGTATAACATCATCTCTACTTACAATAAACACAGAGAAAAACAAAAGCTACTATCTCAGAAGAAGTAAATCCAACCCATTTGAACTTCACACTTCACCTTCACGGTCCCCTTTCATGACGACATCTCACTTTTCAGCAGCCACAGTTGGCTCCATGCCCCTGCCTTCCATCTCTGTAGGTTGTCACATAGCTTAAGGATCTAGCAATGAAATGAATGGCTTTGTATTTCTGAAAGGTGACTGATGTTTAATGAACTAAAAGAGAGGTAGAGTGGAGGTGAACAATGACCAAGGCTGGAAGACCTTGTCCTAGCTTACTGATCCTCCGACCTTCTGGAGAAGAGAAGACAGCTGCAGAGATGCTGACGGGGTATGAGAAGGAACTCCTCCCTCCACACTGCAGTAGAGCCGCCTGCCCTCTTGCAGTTTGTGAGGACCTTCAAGTAGCCCAGTAGGCTTTACTTGTATCTTTCCCGAACTAGCATCAGAAGATCAAAGCTTCCCAGTCTGTCTTCTAGAGATAAGGAAATATCATTTTGGAGAAAGATTTTCAAACATGTCAAAGAATCCATTTCATTTCTGTGTAACTCACTTTCCTCAAGAGAAAAAGAAAAATGTGGTCATATGGAATATACACAATCAATAAATATAAGAGTAGAACTGCATGAAATTGTAAGTATTTAAATGATAAACCTATGTTGAACTGATAATAGAGAAAGTGTCATTCAATGAGAGTCAGGTGGATCTGTTTCTAGTTCTCTGACCTCGATAAAAGTCATTCAGAATTGCTGGGCCTCAGTTTTTCCAATCTCAGCATTGGGCCAGATACAGATGTGAAAACAAATAAAATTTAAAAGCTGCTGGAATTCCAAAAACACTTTAAGCCTTGTGATCTGAGTCAAGTAGCATGTTTTGCATTTCTGCTTAGATTACAGTTTAACTTCCTTCCTCTTTGTTCTTATTTGTAAATGACTAGGAAGGACCAGAGACCAGACCTCCCCCTTCCAATCGTTGATCTTTCTTATAGATTAATTGCCTCCTTTATTGTCCTGTACCTAACTCAGATAAGAAGGCACTCCGAATAAGGACCCCATGACAGTTACATCTTTAGCATGGAATGTTATATGTACCTTTACCAAAAGAAAAGGGCCATCTACACTGATCAGATCTTCATAACTATGCATTAAGCTTTACACAGAGAGATGTTGAAATTTTGCTAAAATTTCCTAAGCTTTGTCTATATAAGCCATCCCAAATTTCTATACTTTGGAACATTGACTTCCATTCTTTGGAATATGTGCTCCCTGGGCAGGCCCGTACTGAACCCTTGCATTTGAATAAACTCTCTTTAAACTGGATTTTGACCATTTTGGTTATTTTAGGTTGAGACAGAGTACCAGAGAGACCCTGCAGGTGGCCTGGGCTGCTGCATCTTCCCCGTGTTTTCATCTATTTAATCTATTGAAGTTCTGGTGGACAAAGACAAACAAACAAATAACAAAAAGCGAGATAATTTTAAAGGTCCTTGATGACTCTATTGTTCTTAGGATGAAAATGTAGATTAAGAGTTATTATCTTAAATATATACCTGCAACAAAACTATAAAAAAGTTAAAACTATCCATAATTGCTGGTAATCTTCTCCCACCTCCCTTTTTTAATACGTAGGAATGTGATACCCAAAATAGTTCCAACAATTCTTGTACAACTCCAGGGGGCACCATTCATAACAAAGACAACATCAGTGGTGTCTCCTAGAATGTGCCACTCAGTGGCCCTAAGGAAGATGCTTTTAGAGTGGAGTGGACTTGTGCTGGCATCTTATCTCTACCACTAACTAGTCACATGACCATTGGCACGCAATTTAATAATCTCTCTGATCCTGTTTCCTTCTCTGTAAAATGGAGATAATAAATTGTATTTCCAAAGGCTGCTATAAAAATTAAATTAGATACCATATGTACAGAACCTGGTATACGGCAACATACCAATGACAGTATCAATTCTCTAAAATCACAAAACTATGTTATTTCACGGTACGAAAAACAACTGTATCTAGGACTTTTGGCCCATACTATAAGGAGAGACCAAAATATATTGTGAAACGGGGAACAGATTTCATCTGCTAAAGATTCAGAAGGTACCCAAAAGTTAAAGAGATCAGAATGTAGTGATCCCAGAATCGCTTAATCTGTAAATCTCACAACAGTGACAACTGGTAGAAAGGAAGACTAATCAGCACACTAATTTATCAGGGTGTGTTGGCACAACTGTTATAGAAGATAAGAAACTATTTAAATAAGAAAGGCTGCATTCATTAAGGACATATGTGCTGCCAACAAATTACAACATGTTTAATTCAAACGTTTTTTTCCTTCCTTAGGAATCCAGGACTTGTCAATATTTAACTGCACTAAATCTTTTATTTGATTCTTCAGTTAAGAAGCAATTAACCTACACAATAAAACTATAATTTAGGAATTATAGATCTTCCAAATGATAGAACCAAAAGCGATTTTAGACATCATCTAGTCTAACCTCCACGTGCCACACCTGGGAAAACTGAGGTCTAGAGATGGTGAGAAACACAACCACAGTTACAAGACGCAAAGCCAATTCTGGCACTTGGTCTCGTTTTTTCTCACTACGGGGAACCAATCTTTAGCTTTACTCAATACACATACCAACAATTTAACATATTGGATATATGGGTTTTCATCTCAACTCTGCATCATTTGGAGTTCATGAGGCAATCAGTGACACCCAAAGGACCGGATCAATGATTGACAGAAGCAGTAGAATGGGATTGTGTGGAAAGGTTTGAGGATATTCAGGAAGGTAAACAAATAACATATTAGGGCGTCTGTCAGTCTGGGATTCGGGTAGTGGCAATTAGGGTCTATTAAGGGATTAAATATAGAATTATTTTCCATATCTAGGACAGTGACTAGCATGTAGGAGATACTCCTTATTTGTTGTGTAATTGGATGATGAACTGTGAGTAACCAAATGAATGAATGTAAGGACCTGTTCTGAGAGAAGAAGTGAGAGCTTTAGAGGCTGCAGAGAAGAGGGCTTGCCTGGTGTAGTCCCTTAGGGGAGGAGGAAGAACAGTGGGCAAAGCTATCCCTAGCCTTAGCAGGAAGGAGGTACCTTGTTCCCCTGGCAAGGACAGTGTTTTGCTTCCATCCACATTTCCATTCTGAGGAAGTGCAGTAGTTCCCATGGCACTGGGTTTGTTTCTGGCTACTTTGCTCAGGATGGAACATGAAGAACTAGAACGTTTGAGGGGAGTCTTTCTCCAAAAGCAACAGAAATTTTAAATACATAATGTCAGGTTATTTTTAGAGAAAACTTTGTGCTCACATGCCTATGCATGCAAGCTACTGACCATATAGACATTGATGAGGAAAGTGTTTCATAGAAGGATCAAGAAACAAACCTGATCCTATGCTAGCAGAGCAGACCCCACCTAACGAAGAATGAGGGAAACATGGGATTTCCTGACCAACTTTCTATTCACTAAAAATGCAGCCCTCTGTGGTCCCAAGCCTGGTATGCTTTGATCTTGTGCCAAATCTGTTAAGGCTGGACTTTCAAAGCAGGAGTCATTTGAAGAGCACTGGGGGCACAGACATGATAGAGAGCAGCATCTCATTACATTTTCCAAATAGGTCAGTGTTTGAAATTCCCTGTCTTTTAAACATCTATATCTAATATTTTTCACTTTCGAACCACAGGATGTGGTCACTTTGAAGAAAATATTCACCACTCATGACCTCTTGTAGTTTTCTAGGATTAAATAGAGAAAACTATAATGATAGAGTCTGCATCAATGCCTAAGGAAGACCTTTCAAGCTTCTTATGATGTAAGCAACTTCCTATTTAAGAGGAACATTAACACTTCAATGGATAATAATGAATAATTAAATAGTGACTTCTCCATACAACAAGTAGCAGACTAATAGCAAAATGACAATGTGCATGTTAGTTGCCAAGAAAGAATACTGGATTCTGCCTCATGTTTATATGAAAGATCTATAAAGCCCAAGGAGAATTTTTAATCTTTAATGTGATCTTCACTTAACATCTGATTAAGGCAAAGATGGTGCATTTAAAAAAAGTCTTTCAAAACTAAGGGAACAGACCCAGCATGGTGGCTCACACCTGTAATCCTAGCACTCAGGGAGGCCGAGGTGGGAAGATGGCTTAAGGTCAGGAGTTCGAGACCAGCCTGAGCGAGACTCTATATCTCTATCAAAAATAGAAAAATTAGCTGGGCGCAGTGGCATGCACGTCTAGTCCCAGCTACTCGGGAGGCTGAGGCAGGAGGATTACTTGAGCCCAGGAGTTTGAGGTTGAAGTGAGCTATGATGACACCACTGCACTCTAGCCAGGGAGTCAAGAGCAAGACACTGTCTCAAAAAAACAAAACAAAATAAAACAAAAAAAACCCAACAAAATTCAAGAAAACAGGTCAGTGAAAAGACCAATGACATAAACGCTCTTCCCCAACTCAGAGTTGGCAAGCTTTTTTATAAATTTAGCACAGTTTCAATTCTTTTATAAAGAAATGTCGCCTAGAAGAAATGTGCTAAGCAGCCTCTAACTGTTTCTCATTATGTTGCCAACGCTGCCACTCACCCCTAACACTGGCTTATAGCACTTATCCCAACTCAGCTCTGTATGCCATTCAAGGAATAAATGAGCTGTTACTTGAAAGAAAGAGATAGCATCTGTTGGGATTTTTATATTAATACTTGTAAAACATCTTGAGAAATAACAGGAAAAAGCAACCCAGAAAACTGTTTTGCAATGAAATTACAGAAAAGATAGTAAAGAAACTAAAAGATTTTTCTAATAAAGGGACTAGTTTGTTCCCATAGTATGAATAATCTTAGCTAGTGGGTAACTCTTCTAAAAAGACCAGCTTTTGGATAAGAGTGAAAACATAACACAGTGTCTAGATTTAACATACAACGAGCTCCTTAGAATGGTTCTCATGCTGTCTGGCTCTGAGCATTTTGATTCTTCTCTTGTTTTTGTCTTTAATTATGCTACTGAACACCTAATTTTTATGTAAAAGTGAACCTAGGAAAACAAGATGACTGAAGTCCTACATATGTTCACTCACCTCCCATAATTTTGGATTGGCAGTTAATGAACTCCGGCTTCCTGTCAGTGAGGTACCTCTGGCAGGTGTGGTGGAGGATCTGGAAGAAGGTGCATTTTTCTGAGGCTGTGCTGGCTACCCACTGGTCAAAAGCATTTTCAAACAACAAATCAAACTCTGCAGAATCCTGCAAAAGATAGTGAAATAACTACTGATCTTAATCTATAATAACTGCTGCTTCCAGCTTACCCCTGTCAGAAGACTCATAAAGGCTAAAACAAAGACTCTGATCCTAATCATAAGGCTCATCTTTATTAGCATCCAAGGGTATGGAAACTCCACATTTTTCTGTTTACCAAGCAAACCCCGAATCTTACAGTATTTATAGATGTCCCTAGGAAGCTAGTATCACAGAAGTTGAGATAATCTAAATACACACTGACGCCAGAATTCAGACCACATGTTGTCTTCCCAATTACATGGAAAAAGATTCCTTCAGGTTCTCAGCAGTGATCTATATTAATCTTGCTCCTACACTTTCATAGGAGAAGATTCCCTTTTATTATTTTAGGGAATATAATATGTATTCCTTAAATATATCTACTGTATATAGTAACAGTTCATACTTTATTATGCGTCATTATTGACGTTTTGTGTGGGGTGTGTGTGAATAGATAGCTATATCATAAAATGTTTCTTTTATTAAAGCCATTGGGATCTTAATGCATAATTTTTAAGGTACCATTCATTTATTTGATTTTGGTAAATAAACCTCATCATTGGTGGCATTAGGAAATAAATGTAGCTCTGATGAACACGGTCTTTTTCATATTGATAACCATGGATATGATTATCTTAACTCTGTCCTTTGTACTTTGCTGATAAACATGACTGGAGGTAGTATTTCTTCAATATGTATCCCCTTAGGTTTCTTCATTAAACATTATGAAAAGATTTATAATTTCTCATAAGAAGGGAGCAGGCATCAGAAATTTTTAGTCATGTAACTGAAATAGAGAAATAGCCTTGTTAAGAATGACTCAAATCACCATCACCACTACCAAGGTCAATCAGAGTCATCTTGTGAAGACAATTCCTTTGCTCAGCATTGAACAATTCACTCACCCGATTAGGATCAATACCATTAACCTGGCGAAGCTGCTCGAGCATCCACTGTGATCTCCGAACAAAAGACGTGGAGCCTTCAAACTGTTTGACCTTCGTGATGGACGCCTGTGTGGGTTTCTTGTTTGTCACTGCCAAGAAGAGATCGCTCAGATTAGTGCATCTGCAGGTTGGTGGTTTGTTTTCTCATTTAGTGTTGTTTCTGCATGACCTCTAGTGTGCATACATACATTGAGGGGGAGGGAGAGAATATGAATGAATATGTGTGCCTTTGGTGAAGGGTGAACACATAAGAAATAGAAGTTATAATCTCCACTCTCAAGCAATTTACAATATAATTATAATTATAGGGCTGGTCCATTTATGTCTTCATCCATTCAAATTAAAAACAATTTAACTGAATAACATCAAGCACCTTTAATGGAGGGTACAATGCACAATTACAGCTTGCAAGAAAAGAAGCACGCAGGGCTGACAGGCATCAGGTAGGGTTCATCAGGAAAGCTGAATTTTAAAGGAAATGAAGGTTACTGGCTCCCCTAGAGAACTGCAGTGCACATTTCTAATTTTACATTCCAGTGCAAGTAACTCAGTTTTCAGTGATAAGAAGTAATATCTCACTGAAAAAAAAAAAAGAATCATTCGGCTCTATAAATTGCCCAGTTTGTATCTTTGTATCTAGTTTGCATCTAATTATGACTGTATCTGGCATTCTGGGCATATCTCCCACACAAATATCTGTGGTCACATTTGCAAGACGAGGACAATTTCTTCTCCCAACCTTAGTGAGTTCTTCCCCCAACTTCTTCTGTGCTGAAGATGGACAGCATCACCTGTCAGACTGATGTCAAGCTTCAGGGCCAGGAGAGAGGTACCCTGACTATTTCTGCATCTGCTTACTTTATGACTTAGAGACTCAAAAGTGGGGAGGTAATTAAGGGTCTTAAAACGGCTTTCCTAAAAGCTCCTCATGAGCTCTGGCTGCAGGAATTAGTAAGTTTAAATAGAGATAATGCTATAAAGGAAGTAGGGAAAGTAGAAATCTCCACTGGTTGTAATGAATTCAATCCTACTCATTGACTTGCTAAAGACGATGTACTCATGGCATATTCTTTCTTTGTCTCAAATAACCCCATAGATTCCATATTTTCAAATAACTATGCACATGCTCAGCAGGTGGCAAAAAGATTTCTTGAGGGATGAAGGACAGAAAGCACCTGGTCCAGTCACAGTTCGTGGTAAGAAGACCCTATGTATGGTTCATGTATCCCATGGCCCATTGCAGTTTCAGCATCTTGGGTCATGAGAGCAGAAGAGCAGAGACCCAGAGAGGGGAACAAAAAGTGGCTGCTCTGCCTTTAGATCTGGTGACAACCTACTTTCCCACCACTGAAGACTGTCTTCATGACTTCAGTATTATCTTCTCCCTTTGTTCCTAACCAGAACTTAGCAACGATTATTTTTAACTTCAAATAATGGCTTGGTTTATTACCAATTATCTCAGTTATATTTCGCTAAAAGCTTCTGAACATTTCACACCAATTACATTTACTTTCATGGTTAAAAAGTCATCATTCCCTTAACATCCACAATCAGAGGAAATTAGTCTTCTATTCACAAATGGCCTCTCTTTAACAGGTTCCAAGCCTGTTAAGTCCCATTATGAATTACCATTCCCCTAACTGAATTCAGGCAATATTGCCAGTCTTCCCAGGGCTCTGTCCATCTGTTTAATTTGATTCATTTATTTTTTGTGTCTCCTATAACACAAAAGGGAGACCAAATAGGTTTCTCTGGTAGTCATACCCTACTCTTATATTTCAATGTTAAAGAAAACAACACACCTGGAATATATGTAGGTCCTAAAATGTGCTTAAAAGATTAAAGAATGCTTTTAAATAACAGGAAAACATGGGTTCCTGTATTAGACACACACCCATAAACACACAAAGAGGATTTCCTCCTCTGTTTATGTAAATCATACGACAGTTAAGTATCCTGGGAAACACGAAGGTTTTCCTTCCAACTTTAGTTAAAGTTATGAACTCCTATTTTTATTTCTGGTCCATTTGTTTCCCAGTAGTTTACAGCATTTTTAAAGCTCAAACACAACGTAAGATCTCTGTGTATTACTGGCATGTGTAGAATTCACAGTTTAGGAAGGCAAGTTCCACTGGAAGTTTGTCATCGAAATGAGGCAGGCAGGAACCCCACCCACAATGACAAATGTCCCCACGGAATTCCTCAACAGCGGTCATGCTGCAGAGCAAGCACTTCTAATGCAGGCCGCTGCTCTGCTGTCCATTTCTGTCCTTTTTTTCCCTTGTTAGTTTATTCCTTGCTCTGTTCTTAGAGTCTGGCTAGTTTTCCTGGGCAATGAGCCTGGTTTGGTTTAATTTTTGTTTATTGTTATTATCTTCAACATCCTAGTTTCTATTTTAGAAGCAGATGCCTTAAAATTACATTATTATATACACATGATATAGAGTTAAATAAAGACTTTTCCCCTTCTGAAATCAAAACACTTGCATAAACATACCACTGCCAGATTTTTTTGAGTACCATACTTGAAGAAACCATGGTTTAACCACTTAACCATGTTTTTGGGATCAATAGCTGATAAAAAATAAGTCAGTCACTCAAAATTGCAGATGTCTACTAAAAAACAGTAATTTACCTTCTCCTTCCAAAGGAAAGCTAATTGATACCACACCCTGGGAAAGGCAACGAAATCTCCTGGGTCAGTAATATCACAGTGCTGTACGTCTAGTTACCCCCGTACCACTCCCAAATTCATTATTCTGAATAACTTTCAAGGCCAGATAATCAGGGCATTTATGTTATGCCTTCAACACTCATGCGGAAAAGATAAATACAGAGGCATTTAAAAGGGGCAGAATGGGCAAGACACTCCAGGTAACACTGCAGATCATCTAGAATCAGCCTATTCCTCTGCTGCCTGCAGTGTTAACAGAGGCAGGTAGAAGCGTGGGAGACAACCAACTCTAGGTCGTTTGGCTATCAACTCTGAAAAAGGAATGTGGTTTTCATAGCTCCATACCTTCTCTTTAGCTTTCATGTAGATGTCATACTACATCTCCACTATGGTTAAGAAGCAATGATATGAACCATTATATCCAGAGTATCATTACCATCATTACTCAAGTGGTGTAACATCTCCATCTCATGAACTAAAGGTCTAAAGAGGTCTTTTAAAAATGGCCCCTCCATGAGACATTTTACAAAAAATACAATCAGATACCTGGCTAGACTCTAAAGGTGGAGACCACTGGCCTTGTTTATGCACACTCAGAAAATTCTATTTAATCAAAAACCAATAAGCCAGCCAATAACAAAGTACCACCTAGTCATATCAAACCTGGTCCTACAACAAGTTAGGAAGGCAGAATTGGTGGAATGGGAAACAAGGACTGACGAGGAAAGGAAAGAGAAATGCAAGTTACTTGCACGTTAAGCAAAATGTGAGAAGAGCAAATACTCTGCCAATGACTCAGAGGCTGATCTTCCATTTCAAGGTCCAATGGTTGAGAGATCAAGTTTTTCAAAAAGCCACACTCTTTCACCTAAAGTCTCATTATTCACAGCATCATCTCTCAACAGTTCAAAAAGGAAAAATCAATTTTGCCTAAGATACAAATTATCTATTTTAAAGGAAACAATCAGCATATAAACGAAATGATTACTCACCACCTCTACATTCTCTATTATCTCATATTTTCGGTATTTTTGTATATTTACTTTTAAATACATTGAACTTATATTAAATCATAACTTTATGTAGCTATTTCTCTAAAAAGAAGAAAGAAAAACCAAAGGTGCTAAAGGAGGACAAATCTTATCCTCATTACAGTTTGACGTTGAGGCTAGGCAGCTAAAATGCATAATTTATTATGCCTGTGTGCTTTAGATACCTTAAAATTTCATCATGTGTGGTCCTGTCACTATCTTACAGGCAGGGGAAGGCCAGCATTTTGTGGTGCGCCTCACTCTCTGCTCTGCTGGAGTCTACTGGCTGGACATTTTGACCTCAACAAGAATGTTAATGACAAACAATTTGGAGCCCCCAAAAAGGGCATCATTCACATAGAATCTCATCAGGGATGCTCTCTGGCTGTGCGGGAGGTGACTGACAAAGGGAAAAAAAAAGACATCCTCTGAAATGTGGGTTCAGGAGGTAAAGGCAAGACTGAGTGTGCCTTCTGGGTGCTGCTATGGAAAGGGAACAGTCTAACAGGCCAAGGTGAGAAACGATTATTTGGAGCTAGTTTCTTTATCGCTCTTTCAAAAGTCTAATGTATGATAATTCTAGGTAGATTTCACAGTATCCATGGGAAATAAATATCAGGTCTGCGGCTGTATCAGCAATTTTATTAGGTAAAGTGGCTGAATGTTCACAAAGCGTAAAAGCAGAAATATCTAGATTGTTACCTCAAATGCTCTCAGAACAGGGAAACATCCTCTCTGCTATAGTTAGTGGGAAATGGAGCATGGTGCTCTCCACACAGGATGGATCTATTACTTCTCACACTGTTTCTCAGGGTGTTATGATTTAGGGACATAGTAAGTGTTTAGACTCCCCAGGCCACATAACCCTAAGTTCCAAAACCAGACCAACTCATCAAATGGTCAAGTTTGTCCCTGGGGTCCTCCCTCTCTTCTTCTGTCCCCTCCCCCCATCTCTGGAACTGGGGCTGTTTGGCCAGAGTCCTGACAAGACCCAAATGGGCCTGACAGAGGATTCTTGAATCTGTATATTTTAAGGAAGAAAGAGTGTGTGTGTTTAGTTCAAAGGAACAAGAAAAATGGTGGCATTTCAGCCATGAGCATCCAGCCAGTGGGGGAGAGTGAAGGATGCTCTTCAGCAGTCCCTGCTCCATTAACCCTAAAGGGGAAGGAGGTGGTAGAATCAGTGCATAGGGCTTCAAGGAAACTGACTTCCTCAATTTACTGAAAGGATAATCATAAAGAAAGAAGTTTTCCATACAAAAGATTCCTTATTTGGTATCACTAAACAAGATATCCCCTACATCACATTCTCATCTCCAAATTGGAGTAGAAGGAGGAGGAGGAAATAAAGGTGATAAGGGAAAGTCTAGGAAATTTCTCCAAAGGGATACCAAAAGAGCAATCATTTGTATGGAAAACATTTGCCTTTGTAAATAAGTCTGGGTAAGTCTTTCAGTAGAAAGAGAAGAATGAAAATCATCTTGTATCAAACATTCTATAGGAAGGCTACTTTTAATACAAAGGCACAGAACCTGTCCAGAACAGTTAAATAGCTATACATTAAGAGAGCAAGTGACTGTTCCACAGCAACTTTGCAGGAAGTACTAGCTGGTTTTAATATTTTAAACTACCAACAAGGAAGCAGCATTACTTCTGGAATGTACAACTTCAATGTCACAGGCCCATGAGACATAGTTGGTACTTATAAAATTTAGTCCCTTCTAATTTAAATCTTCTTTACCCTGTTCATAATTTTACTTTTTATAAACTATAAAAATATGTGGTGTTTTTATTTTGAAAAGTATTCCCTTTTTCAAGTAAATGAGAGGTTCAGATACATCACAAGTAGTCTTGGAATATTAAATTTTAACCTTGAAATCAGGAATCTCAGCCCCCAGAAGGCTTGCATTTTCCACTGCCCTCGCCAGACTAAGTCCATGATGTCTTCTATATTATAAGCTGATACTCACTGTTAACTGACGCACACGTGCATAAATGAGTGGGTGAAGAAATGAATGGCTCCTCAACAAAAGGAGGAAATGTTCTTGTGCCCACCAGAAACCATGAACAAACCAAAAACTTATTTCAGGTTCAATTGTTCAGTTTTAAAAATCAAGCTTCAATTTTAAGAGATTCAATCATTTTCTTCCTGGAAAAGAGGGGTATCCAGAGAACTACAAGTAAAATACAGAAAATGGTAATAACCAAGAAGTTATAGAAATATCAGGAGACCCAAAAGAGAGGAATTTAGGGGTTAAAACCTCTTACAACGATCTCTTTTCCTGCAATCCTTATTCTAGCTGCATCTCTCTTAAGAAATTGTTTATTTCAGCCTCTTTGAAGATATGATTCCAGTCTTGAGATTCAGCAACCTAAGGTTCCTGTCGTGTTTGATTTTTTAACTTCCTTAGCCTTTTCCCCATAGATCTATAGAAAAAATAAATTATTTTGGATAAAGGGGAAGCACAGAGTGAATTATAAAACCTGGTTAATATTAGTTATTTCAACTTTATATTTTATACGGAAAGGGTATAACATGTCTGATTCATGTACTGTAACTGTGGAACAAACAAATTAACAGGCCCAAGCCAAGAAAGTAAATGACCAGAGTTGTGACAACTGTGATGGTTTCTGAAGGAGATTAAATCGAACACTACCTACTATACTATATAATGAAAATAACAGAAGGGGTTAACTACGGTCATAAAGTCTTATTCTGTTATTACTTCCTCAATTCTAGAAACAGATATAAACATCATTTTTCGTCTATTCTTAGGAGAGATTTACAAATACAGTTTCAAAAAACAAAGGCATCAAAGAAACAGCTACCTGACTCAAAAAATGTATTAAATTTCTATACAAGAAGCTCAAAGTCTGAAAATAAAAACTTAAAAAAGAGATTCCTTTAAATATTTTGCTTTAATTTAATATTACTCATTATATACTGAAACGTGCAGGCCAAGCAGCAAACTCTCTTCAAGGAAACATCATACTTGGTAGAAATTCAATACACATTTTACCTGGAAGACCTGATAAAAAGCATTCTTAGAGCTCACATACCGTTTACAATGAGAGGAGAGGGAGGCATTTCTACAGCCTCTACTTCCTCTTCCCTCCCAGTTATGGAAGAGGGGCACTCGGTCACCAGTGGGTGAAGGTAGGACCTCCTACTATGCTCCCCGATACCACGTACCCATCTCTGAGCATTATCTTTCAAAATGTATTTTCTCAAAAAGAACCATGGAAGGATATTATACGGGTATGTGGGTATGGATTTCCTTCAATGTGAAAAGACCATTTCCCTCCCTCCTCCGCCAAAAAAAAGAATGACTAAAATTTGAAGGAGGCAGAGTAGCAGACAGAGAATGTTCTAATGGACCAGGTGCTAAACATAAAATATCACTAGGTTTTTGGAAAATTCAAAGGTGTTACTACTTAGCAAGCTCAAGCTGTCAAATATAATAACCATTATCAGTCAAGCAAAGACAGGTTCATCTGCTCTCTGGGCTCTCCTCCCTTCTCACCACCACCACCGCCCCTTGCTCAGTACTCTTAATTATACATTTTAAATGAGGGGATACATCACTGAAGTTCTAAAAAAAAGTCAATAATATCACTAAGAATGTGCCACCTTCACTCTTTACTGTGTGAGATTAGGGAGTAAAATCCAGCAACATGTTCTGGTTAAAACCGAGATCAACTACATTAGTGAAAATCAACATTAGCTGAATTTTGGTAAACGCTAGGCAGTAGCTACTGAAGCTAAACATGTCTTCTTTGTGACCCAGCACTTCCAATTCTGTCACTATATCCAATCAAGATGAGTGCTATGTCTACCCTCCTGTCTGAAGCAACCCAAAATGAACAAAATATATGAAACAATGATTTTCAAGGTATTTTATGCCAAGCAATGAAGGACAGTGATACCTGAGAGATGGGAATGAATGAGCCCTACGACTGCACTAGTTCACTGCTTTGAAAGAGTTTCTGGGCTGTGGTGCGGGAAGGAAGAACCCAGGGGGGGACTGGCAGACTCCCTGAGTGGAAAAGACAGAGCCGAGAGCCCAGGGAGACGAAGCTGACTAAAATTCTCAGGACGGAGTACTGGAGAGGAGAGAACTACACAGAGAACTCCAGAGATCTGCAGAGATTTGGCCTGGAGTATTCAGCTGAGTGTTGCTCACCACACATATGTGAGGAAACTATGTAAGGTTAGAGAAAGAATCATTTAAAATGAATAGAGAATACAGAACTTCGGGCTCATACAGGGCTGGGAATAGTGCCTGCTTCTACCAGCCAGACTGGAAAGCCTCAAGATTCATGTGGCACTGGGTAGAATACACAGAAGGGTCTTGATTCATTAGTAAGGAATAATTAGCCTTAGATAGAGTAATGCCCTAGTCTAGTCCTGTCTACAAATGACAATGTAGTATGGAATTTATCCATATAAAAAAGTAAAATGTATTACAATAATAGTAAAATTTGGCATGGGAATAATGAAAACAAACTATTCGAATGTTGTCATGCTGTACATAAAGTAGTATAATATCACTTGAAGACAGAGTATGTTAAGTTAAAGATGTATACTATAAACTCTAAAGCAACCACTAAAATAACAAAAAAGAGTTCCAACTCTAATGGCTGTGTCAACTTGACTGGCCCATGGTGCCCAGATATTTGGTCAAACATTATTCTGGATGTTTTAATGAGGGTGATTCTGGATGAAATTAACATTTATTATAAATTGATGGACTTTGCATAAAGCAGATTGTCCTCCTTAACATGGTTTGGCCTCATCTAATCAGGTGAAGGTCGGAATACAACAACACACTGATCTCCCACAAGCAAGAAGGCATTCTGCCAGCAGCTGGCCTTCACACTTGTACTGTAGTGTGGTTCTTCCTTTGGCCTCCAGCTTACCCTGTAGATTCTGGACTGGCAAGTCATAGTCACATAAGCCAATTCCTTAAAACGAATTCTCTTTTTCTCTTTCTTTCTCTATAGACACATTCTGTTGGTTCTGTTTCTCTGGAGAACTCTGACTAATATAATAGCTAATAAGCCAACAAAGAAAACAATTCCATTTACAGAAGTGTCAGAAAGAATGACACACTTAGGAATATATTTAATCAAAGAAGTTTAAGATTTGCACTGAAAACTACAAAACATTGTTGAAAGAAACTGAAGACTTAAATGCAAAAACATCTCATGTTCAAGGATTGGAAGACTTAATATTGTTAAGATGGTAATAACCCCCAAATTAATCTATAGATTCAAATGGAGAAATATATCATGGAAATGGGTGAGAAGATTCAATATTATTAGGATGTCAACTCTCCTCAGTTTGAGCTATAGATTTAATGCTATCTCAATCAAAATTCCAGTAGGATTTTGTTTGTAGAATATGACACATTTATTATGGAAATTCATATGGAAATTCAAAAGGCTAGAAGAGCAAAACAACTTTGGAAAAATAAAACCCAAAGGTGAAGGACTTACAGTATCTGGTTTTACAACTTGTTATAAAACTAAATGCTATGGTTTGAATGTTTGTGTATCCTACAAAATTCATGTTGAAACTTAATCCCCAACGCAACAGTATCAACAGGTGGGGGCTTTAAGAAGTCATCAGGCCATGACAACTTCACCCTCAGGGATGGGCTTAGTGCCCTTGTCAAAGGGCTGGGCAGAACTTAGCTAGGCCTCTTTGCCCTTCTGTCATGTAAGGACAAGCATCACAGCATTCATCTCCAGAGGATGCAGCAACAAGGCTCCCACCAGATATTGAACCTGCCAGTGCCTTGATTTTGGACTTTCCAGCCTCCAGAACTCTGAGAAATAAATTTCTGTTGTTTATAAATTACTCAGTCTCAGGTATTTTGTCACAGCAGCACAAACAGACTAAAACACTAAACAGGACAACGTGCTACTGCTATCGAGATAGGCACATAGATCAATGGAAGAGATTAGAGAGGCCAGGAAAAGACCTGCACATACAGTGAAAACAGATTTCAACAAAAGCACAAACGCAGTGGAGCAAGGAGAGTGTTTTCAACAAAAGGGACTGGAACAACTAGATATCCACAAGCAAAAAAAAGGAACTTTCAGTTCATACTTTGTACCATACATAAAAAGTAATTCAAAATGGATGACAGATCTAAATGTAAAGGCTTAAAACTACAAAATTTTTAGAAGAAAAGAAAGAAGAAAATCTTTGTGACCTTGAGCTAGGCAAAGACTTCTTATATATGGTACTAAAAACACAATTCATGAAAAAACATATTAATAAGGACTTCACCAAAAAATTCTACTCTTAGTTTAAGAGAATTTAAAAAAAGTCACAAACTGGGAGAAACTATTTGCAAATCATTTATCCTATAAAGGACTTGCATTGAGAGTCTACACTTAAAAACCTCAAAACTCAATAAAAGAAAATAAGCCAATTTAAAAAATAAGCAAAATATTTTGAACACACACTTCACTAAAGAAGATGTGGGTGGAAAATAAGCACATGAAAATATTCTCAACATCATTAGTCATTAGGGAAATGCAAATTAAAACTACAATAACATACCATTATATACCCATTAAAAATTAAATTAAAAAGATTGTCCATACCAAGTGTTGGCTTGTACACAAATACTTAGAGCAGCTTTATTTGTAATATCCCAAAACTGGAAACAACCAAAATGTCGATCAGCAGGAGAGTGGATAAACTGTGGTATATCTATGTATGGAATAATACTGAGCAATAAAAAGGAACACCCTATTGATACACACTACAGTATGGGTGAATCTCAAAATAATTATGATGAGTGAAAGAAGGCAGACCAAAGAAGAGTACATATTGTATGCTTCCACTTATATAACATTTTAGGAAACACAAACTAATGTACAGAACAGAAAGCACAATGACTGCCCATATAAGGTGGGATGTGGGAATACTGGGGGCCAGGCAGGGCTATAAGAAAGGTATTATAAAGGGGTATAAGGAAACTTTTGGGGGTGGTGGACAGGTTCATCATTTTTATGTGGTGATGATTTCATGGAGTATACATGTAAAAACTTAGAGCTTACGTTTGACAGAGGTACCCTTTTGGGGTACAGGAAAGGTTTTATGTATTGATAGGGGTGATGCTTACATGGGTTTACACACATGTAAAAAACTCATTAAACTATACACTTAAGATTTGTATACCTTACGATATATAAGTTATACTTTAGTAAAAAGTAAATTAATAATAATAATGATAATAATAACAGCAGGGTTTGAGAATTCCCCAATAGGGATGCGATAAATTTCATTGCCACCAATTCATAATCACCAACCTGATGGGGATATTTCAGCACTTGTCCCTCCTAGTGCATTCCAAGGTTACGGTCAGTGTGAGGATCACACCACCCAGTATTCACAGAGAAATACTATGCAAACTTGGAAGTGTATTTATTCACTGCAATTCTGACACTTGCTTTGACAAAAAACTACCTGTGGGGCTTGAAAATGTCTTACCTGAAAAACTCTCCCCTTGGGTTCATGGTCCTCTTCTTGCCCCATCTCTTCTAGAACCATTCTCCCTCAATTGCCCCTCCCTCTTCTCAGAATTCTTTCACCCTGCCTGTGAACAGGCTTGACATTTTCTTTTCTTATGAGACCCTTTCATTGACAGTGTTGGTTTTTAAGGCCTATCCCTTCTCTTGAGAAGTGTGGTGAGAGGAGAGAGTGATGTGTGTTTCCTCCTGCTGCTGCTTCGCCCCCCCCACCCACTCCTTAACCCATCACTTCGCTGCCCCCAATACTGTCCAGAAACTGCTCCATGAAAATTAAAATACTTCCTAATTACAGGTATTTTTCCTCTTCCCTCATCTTCCTTGTTTCATTGCACTACTCCCTAAATCCAGACAATCCTGCAATGGTTAATTTTATGCATCAACTTGACTGAGCCAAGGGGTGCCCAGATTAAACACTGTTTCTGGGTGTGTCTGTGAGGGTGTTTCTGGTGAGGTTAGCATTTGACTTGGTGGAATCGGTAATGTAGGTTGTCCTTCTCAGTCTGGGTGGGCACCATCCAATCTACTGAGGCCTGAATAGAACAAAGGGCAGGAGGAAGAGGAAGCTGCTCCTTTTCTCCTGCCTCACTGTTTGAGCTGGGATATCTCATTTTCTCCTGCCTTCAGGAGTGGATTTATGCTCTCAGACCCCTCCTCTGGGTCTCAAGCCTCTGAACTCAGAATGAACTACACCACTGGCTTTCTTGGTTCTCCAGCTTGCAGATGGTGATCTTGGGACTGACTTCTCAGCCCCCATAATCATGTGAGCTAATGTGTCACAATAAACCTCCATGTATATACACATATATACTGTATAGCAGTGGTCCTCAACCTTTTTGGCATTAGGGACCAGTTTCATGGAAGACCAATTTTTCCATGGACCAGGGTCAGAGGGGGATGGTTTGGGGATGATCCAAGCACATTACATTTATTGTGCAGTCAAACCTCTCTGCTAATGATAATTTGTATTTGCAGCTGCTCCCCAACACTAGCATCACTGCCTCAGCTCCACCTCACATCATCAGGCATTAGATTCTCATAAGGCACATGCAACCCCTTGCATGTGTAGTTTACAGTAGGTTTCATGCTCCTGTGAGAATCTAATGCCACTACTGATCTGACAGGAGGTAGAGCTCAGGCAGTGATGCCAGCGATGGGGAGCGGCTATAAATACAAGTGAAGCTTCCTCACTCACCCTCCGCTTACCTCCTGCTGTGCAACTTGGCTCCTAACAGGCCACGGACCAGTACTGGTCTGCTGCCTGGAGGTTGGGGACTGCAGCTATATAGGAAATGTATATATCTCCTATTGGTTCTGTTTCTCTGGAGAACTCTAACACAAACCTCAAGACGTTCTTTGGGTACAACATGCCTTTTGGACACAACAGTTAACAGTTAATGCTAAAGCCTAAAGGTGGAAAAGAGCTTCACATATTCAAGAAACAGAAAGATGGCTAGGGTGGCAAAACAGTGTGGAAAGGAAAGAATGGGTGAGGTCAGAGACTAAATAAGTGCAGATCAAGGAGACTCTCATGTACAAGGCTTTGTAAACATGAAGCAGGAGTGTACAAGATCTGAGTATATCTTAAAAAATATTGGCCAATTGCTGTAGGCAAACAGATCACAGCAAGAGTGTGCATGAAAGCAGAGAAACCATTTGGAACTGCTATTGCAACAGTCCAGGAGAGAGGTGCCAACAGTGGCTTAGACCAGATGGCCACAGGGCAGACAGAGAGAATAGGGGAGAGTCTACTCTACTCTCCACAGCTGTAGCACCTTTGGATGAAAACCCCCAAGGTCAGTCACCAAGTGCTAGTCATCTTCCCACCTGATGTCTAGTGTGGTGAAGGCTATTGTTTAATGAAAATCACATTTTGTATTAATATATGTCAGAATAAAGATCGCTCTCTACTTTGTATTTTTATTCATCTGTATGTGCTGTGTCATCTATCAGATGATGAATACTCCAAGAATGCAAAACTATGTCTTTGCGTTCCTCAGAGTACCTGGTATAGTGCTTTACCCAGAGTTTTAAATCAAATATGCATCACATGACATTTCTCCATTCCCAGCAGAAATAACCAAGTATTTGTTGCGTGTACTGATGACTGTAGTGAGCAGTATCTCACTCACCCGCCTCTCTTTTTTGGTCATGTCTCTGTTTTTCTTTTTTTAATTCTAGGGCCATTTAAGGCAATGTGGGGTGGGGGAGAGTAAGCAGGTACACCTGACGACCAAATTCTGCCACCTGGTAAAGAGCTGATTCTCTCACACAGAAAGCGGCATCTCTATGGCTTCTGCTGGGAATTCCAAAGTGGAACACACTGTTATGCACATCATTAGTATTTATTCTAAAATAAATGATGCTACTTGTGTTAAATGATTTGTTCCTAAGAAAACTCCCTGAGGGTCTTTCCACAGCACAGCCTTGATAAAGATACAGAACAAAAGAAATAAAACACCTGACCCTCTGGTGCTAGATGAGCAGCTGATAGTCTCAGCTTTCGCTGTTCAATTCCCCATGGACGATTCCCACATAAATTGCAGCGTAACTGGAGGACAAGCTTTCTTAAGGAGATGAGGCACAACTAGCAATACTTTAGCTCTTCTCAAAATTCAGCTGGCCATGATGTCTGCACACCTCGATTTGCTTGTTCCATGGTATCTTTCCCCTTCCTCAGACTTACAGCCTAGACTAGAGATTATTCTTATAAAGTCAATCAGAACCAGAGAATAGTCACATATATTAAGCCACTATTCCATGACAAAGAGAAGCTGCTGCTCCCAGTAAATACTAAAGGAAGTAACTGAACTTTGTTTCCTGGAGCTCAGGGATATAGTTAAGTGCTTCTCCAACCTTTTGGTGCCTACACTATGGAGTGCGGTTCCTCAGTTTTACCGGATGTCACTGTGTGTTTTTCGCTGTGAAGGTAAAGGCATTATATTCAAAAAATGAGTAGTGGGAACAAGCATTATGGATAATGGTCTGTGGTTAGGCAGAAAATAAATTTATTGAAGGATCTTGCATGCCAATAAGTGCACCTACCAATCTGAATTCTCAAATCCTTTGCATGAAATTAATTTGGTACCAAAACCTCAGCTTACTTTGACTGAAATTTGGAGCAGAAATTACCACTTTTGCATTGCAAGCTAACCTATACTAATTTTGAAACTAAATTTAACAAGGGTCAAATATGTGAAGTCCTTAAATCAATGAAACACTAACAATTCTAACTTCTATTGGCTCCTTCGAAAGCAGTGTGTGCGGTCTTTTAATAAATGAAGAAGCTAACGTTCTGTTCAGCTCATCATACCAATTTGCCATAATTAAAGTTCATTTAACTGATTTTACATGTATGGTTTGCATTTCTGTCTATATAATCAAGGTAATACAGAATTATAGAGTGGGAAGATATTGAAAAGGTTTATTCTCCACTCCATGCCTTACCTTTGGGTGTGTTACCTTCTAAGCAACATTATATAAGTGCTTTTTTCTAATTTCTTTTACTTCCATAAAAATAATTTACAACTCGTCCTAATAATTAAAAAGCCTCACTGATAAAAAATTCTTTCAAGTTATGATTACAGCCATTTGCTGTATGTTCACATCCATGCGAGTTAACATTTAAATGGTCTCCAGTTTTCTCCATATTAAAACTGTCCCAGTTCATTTGGCCTCCTCAGATAGGACTTTCCGGCCCCGCCAGTCACCACCACTGTGTGGTCCTCCACTGACCCTAGCTGAGCGCATTATATTCCTTTTCCGACAGCAAGCAGCATAGTTTAACAGTACATCACAAAAATGCCAAACACAAGTTCACATTCAGCGTTAGATTGATCTGAACTTCTATTTGAGAATACCAGTATTTTTAAAAACATCACTTTTTTAAGAACATATGATGCTACATGTTCATGACCATTCTTTGGTCACATTCTCAAAGAGAACAGAGGAAAATTTTAATTGAAATTTTGATCTTATTTCTTTATAAGCCATGCCAATATTTTACATACTATTATGTTCTTTTGCCACTATTTTCATATGACAAGAAAACTCATTTTGAACTTCTCAAGGGAGAGAAGCTATTTCCTGTCCTCACCACAGAGTTTTATACTCGAGAGGCAAGGCTTCTGCTTCCATCCCTTCTCCAGTCCCTACTCCCATCAAAGTACAGTGAAGTATCTCGCAGAGTGCGTTGCACACAGTAAGCATCAATAGTGCGTCTCCACTGAATGACCCCTATGACTACTGGGGGATGGGTTGCTGGAAGCGAGAGGATGGCACTGGGAAAAAAAGACTGAAAAATGAAAGGCTCTGCATGAAGTCTGCCCGTGAAGGTGTAATTGGTAGTTGCCATGGTTTGAGTGACTTCCACGGAGAGGATGAATATGTGCTGGGGGTCTTGCTCTGTCAAGCTATACATTAGGAATGTGCCAGATGATGCTGTCAGGGGTTGAAAGGTCACGTGAACTCCCACAATGCAGCAACCAGCTGAATATTTACTACCTGCAGAAGCAAATGAAGAAATACCTCCTCTCCAGAGTGTAGACCGTTTGCATTGTGTAGCTGCTTTCCAGCCAAGGCCCACTCCTGGATGGTGCCTGGAGGACTTGAGATAAGAATGAGGCAAATTTTTAAATGTGAAGATCACTAACTCAGAAACTCTGATGTCTTCCCACAACCTAAACTGTAGTTCACCCACACACCGTTGTCTAGAACTATGATCAAAACATTCACTTCACTGCTCAGAGGCAATAACTTTGTAGGAACCAGCCTCTCCGGGACAAACGAGGCAACAGAGGCACTACACTTGCCTGAGAGTCTTCGCTAACAATCTGCCGCCTCTGCCTTGGTCCATTTAACAGCTGAAGGGATCGATGTCTTGATTATTTCTTCCAACATCCTTATGGAGGATTTCTTACACTAGGTACAAATTTGTACCAGCTTTTTCTCCATCTGGCTTCATGGGCCAAGATCTCCATGGCCAACAGAGTAATTTCTTAGCCTTTGCTAATAAGCCTTCAGGGTACCTTAGCACCAAGGGGTACTGACACTTCTATGAAGAAGGAAAACTTTCCAGGAACTACCAATATTAAACAAATAATCAGAAAAACTAAACTATGCCAAAATTCCCACAAAGACTCACTTTTTCAAACTCAAATTTTAATCTGTCATCAAATCAGCAAACTCCTAGATACTCTGTAGTATGAACAAGAAATCCAAATGGGTCTCAGAAGATACACATTCATGAATAAAACGCAAAATAGAAAAAGGATGAAAGACAAATGCATTTGTGCCTGGCAATACAAACCTATTTTGGCAAGTCAACAATTACAGATGAAGTAACAGGCCATGGTTATCCAATTGTCTTCCTACTAAATCTTTTCTCAGCTGCTGTGACTTCATACTTGAAGTTGGTTATAATATACAATGCTGGGCATGCACATTTTGGAGTTCCAAGGCACTTGTACAGCACAGACACATAAGCTATCATAAAACCCTAAATACTGATAAAAGTGTGCCAATTCTAAGCAGACTTAAAGGAAGTGACTGACACAGTGACTAACAAAGGCCACTTTAGGGTCCGATGTAATTACAAAGATAGCATTCATGCCTCTTTTCTATGTGCTTCCTCTGCCAAAGAGGTCAAGGATGTGATTGAGAGTTCTACGGGGAGAAGCCAGCGTCCACTCAAACATATTGCAAAAGCTGCCCTCTTGACTACAGGCATCATCTCCAAATCCTCATAGATAGAAAGCAGTCTGTGCACGTGACCTGGGTGCGAGTCCTTACCACTGCTGTCGATTATCTCACTGTCATATGTAGAAGATGTTACCCTGATGGGTAAAACCACTCTAATAATTCAAGTCTACATTGCAGGACTTATTTCTAGAAAAATAAAGGCTTGATTCTTTCAGCAATGCAATGGATCATCATAACTGCCCCGGGTACTGAATGCCTGGTTGGTCCCCACCTGTTCAGCCTCACTTCCTACTTCACACTCCATGACCGACTGCCCCAGAGACTGGACACCACCAAAGTGGCAGGTCCTCCCAGGGCCTTGCACATGTCGTGGTTCATCCCATTTGCACGCTGCTGCTCCTGTGACTTCTCAGCCTGGGATGGCTTCATGGCCACTTCCTGCAAGTCTAGAGTGTGCCCATCCTTCACCAGCCAAATCTAGATTATCCCTCTGCCCCAAGACTTTTCTCAGCAATCCAGCCCACATTCCCTCGCTTTCTGAAAACATGTCTGGTATTTCTCTGTAGCACTCATTTTGGGACTTTGTCATACTGAATCTAATTTAGAAACACAAAGGATACTGTTTGCAAGCAAATGATTGGTCCTAAACTGCCAGGTTTTTGTTTTTTAATTTAATAGATTAAACCTTTTTCGTATATCTTATTCATTCTGTTCATTTGCTTGGGAAGCATTTCCCCCCACAGGTAGTGTGCAAGGAAGCTTCAGATAAATTTGTGACAAATTATCAAAAATTCTAAATCCAGAATACATGAACTTCCCTCAAATGAAAATGTATTCTCTGATAATGTTGCAGTAGGATCTTGTTGTTCATTAGATTTTTTGGTACTTTTTGCGAAATTGGATATGGTCTCTTCTCAATGGTTTTCAGGGTACATTTAGATGAAAAGAAAACCGAGCAAGAAATGGTAGTTATATTTCAGTGCCAACAGAGGGTTCAAAAATCCAGATGAGCCAGGAGAGTTTTCAGAGAGGCAAGTTCTAAATGGAGACTTGGAGAAAGAAAATCTCCCAGAAAGGAAGAGGAATAAACACACAGGACAGTCACTCTCTCAAGTTCAAGAATAAATGGCAAAAAAGTCACCTTTCCAAAGGGAAGAGAATAAAGGTGGAAATGGCCACGATGTGAATGGTTTGGGATTCTAATGAAATGGACAATGAAAACAATGACTTCCATCTCTAGACTCTGGCCATTGTGGCTTCCTCGTGAAAGGAAATACAGGAAAGGTCACTGCCTTCTGCATGTGACATTTATCTTTCCTCCTTTGTGCTGGACCACAATCATTAACTTTCTCCCTTCTCCTGACAATTCTTTTGTTAGGAGATTCATTTTGCAGATGCGAGTCCATGCCCTGGTTCATTTTTCCCTGACTCGTGGGAACAATGAGGGTGTGGGGGAAGAACATAGGGATGGTGTCCAAACATAACAGGCACAGGCAGTATCCGCCTGACGTTCTGTTCCTAACACAACATGTCTAACAATCCACAGACCACTGCACCAACCCCACACACCAGCCCCACATAGACATGTGTCTAATATTTCTGATGTACAGACACAAAAGCTGTGCACTATCAATTCTGTTGCCCTATAAAAGATATAAGAGAAGCATCTGTAGGATCACAAACTAAAATTACCACACACTGAGCACTCCAAATGGGAACTCCCAAATCTTAAGCAATGGCAATTTTTAAGAGACTGGGCGGTAGGAGCAGAGGGACCACTTGTTTATTCCTTGGAGAATTTCTCATTCCCTCTCTCCTCCTTTTGAGGCCGCAAGAAGATTTCCTGGTCAGTGGTCTGAATCAAGGGCAGGGGGCTGGGGAGAGGGCATCCTGGGGCATGAGAGGGCTAGCCACTCAGATCCTGTTGTCCAGGGCTTAGGTCTTGATTTCAGATTTGTATTATGATTCAACTCATACTACTGACCTCTATTCCTAGTCAGCCTTTCCATGGAATGTTGCTCGGATATGTTCAAAAGAGGAGAGTCAAAAGTCCCTTGGCCAAGTTCTACCCACAGGTACAGATCTCATCATGCTATAGGCTCCATTCATCCATGCCATATCGGCCACTCCACTCTACAGGAGAAACACAGCTAGAATCCAAATTACCTCCTAATGTAAATGAGCTTTGTTCACGGAAGTACAAGCCAAGCAGAAAGCCAGTACAGTTCATGCATCGTCACAGGTAGAAGAGCAGTTTAAAGTGGAAAGCTAATTAAGTGGCTATTTTTTCAGATATGGAGAAAAGTTGTTTGCTGAGACAACAAAGTAAAAGGAAAATTATGTGGGAATACATGAAATATTTCCTTCTGGGAGGCTTAGAAAAGGTCCGTTTGCATGGGGCCCTGGCATTTTAAAGAGCCCACAATGGCTCTTTAAAAGATCAACCTGCTGTCTCCTGAGAGAAAGGCAATGCTCTTTCCTGACTCTGTTGGTAGGACATATTCATTAAAATGGCTGTCCAGTGGAGGTCAGTGTTTCTGGTCAGATCACCTTGCAGTTTTTCACCTGCTCTATCATGTACCAAAACAGCATTAGAGGCACAGGATTTGGCCTAGAAACTAAGCGATCCCCTCTGTAAAGAAAGCTGCTGTACATGGGAATGAACCTTGTACCCATTAGCACAGGACTGCAGCCGACTGAATAACAGCAACCAGCAAGGGGGAGGAAGCATGAGAGAGACAGCCCCGGACTGGGCACCAGGGGCCGGGGTTCTCGTGCCCACTCTGCCTGCCTGTCCCCAGGCATATCAGACATGTGTCTTCTCTTGTCTGGGTGAGTCACAATTTCATCATTTGTAAGATAAACTAGACCAGAAGGACACCATGAGACCCTTCTCGTTTTAGCATTCCAGGATTCTATGAGTCACATAAACGCATGCTGCACACTGTGACACCCATTCTCTCAAGCCTAGATGTCTCACTAATAGACAGAATGACAGACAGAATACCATTTTATAGATTAAAAATAGTAAGCTCAACCTTTCCAAATGAAAGTTGAAAATGTAAAATATCTATTCATTTTTAAATGTCTAACACAGAGAGTTATCTTCAACTCCTTATACCCAGTCATTGTTTTAAGACTCATCTGAGATTGTCAAAGAGATTGCTGGATGAACTGCTGGGGTGGAGGTGTGGGGGGGTCTCAGCAGGAAGGGAGCTTCATTCTACGCTATTCTGGTGGGAGGGGCAAAATGTCATACTCACAACTTTGCTAAATTCCCCTACATGGAATCCTAGCTGAATATGAGAAGTTTATGTAAATTTTCTGTTTGAATTAGAGGAATTTAAACTGCCAACATTTGAATCATAAAGCAGTGTGACTATTCTTTTCTTCTGCAAAAATCTGAAGGCACAAATAACATTCATTCAAACAAATATTTATTCTGTGCATATTGAAGGCAAAGTGATGCATCAGGGGTAAGAGTGGAGGGAGGGGAGATGAACTGAGGGGTGAAAATAAGTACGAGGTGATTCAAGTACACCCTACTGGTCAGGGAGTCTGCATTTCAGAAGAGAAATGACAGGTCCCTACGTGCTGAAATACAAGCAGGATGTGATAAATATCACAGTGTGTATTTCTTACCACCAGCAAGTGCATAATTAGGTGTCCGGAAGAGGGAAGGAGGGCGCACTAGATGGAGTGGAGGGGTGGGGCGAGAGGTGGGTTTTCGGTGCATGCAGGACAGCTTCTTTACGGAAGAAGTGTCATTTGAGCTGTGGCCGAAAGGACAGGTGGTGCTGATAAGGATCAAAACAAAGAGAAGCAAAATAGATCTGATTTATCCCTCAAACCACCCTCATGCTTCCATAGCCAAAAAAAAATGAGCCCCAGCAATGGGAAGGGCCAGTTTGCAAGTATAGAAATAAAGCCAACAAGCAAGCAGCTGATTTCTTTTAGATTGCCTTGACCTGGGATGAATCTTAACACAACTCACATCCTGGACAAGAATCCTGAATACTCCTCTATGCTCAAATTTAATGTTTAGGAAGTAATCTTGTTAAATATATATTTATACTCAAAAGCAGAACTCTAAGCTTCCTGGTCTTGTTTCCTGGCCTCAACACAAAGGCACTATTATCTTCTCGAAAAGGAAATTATTCCAGTGTCCCTGCCCAGTTTCTGACAACTCCCATTTGCCCTCAGTCTTCTTCCTCTTCTTGAAAGGACACCCAGAGCCATAACGCACACTAGCGTGGGACAGTGCATGGGGTCTGATGTAGATGCAGCAATGATGTGCTTGTGTTTCTGTTTAAACTGCGGGAACAGTAAGGAGCATTTAGAATCTTACTTCCCTTGAGATCTGCTACCCATTAACAATTCAGCTGCAGCGCTAGGTTCATTTCATTTTAAAATGTAAGTCAAGAGCCTAAAATTGGTAATTGGGCATTTAATTGGGTATGCGAAGACATTTACTGGATTCTAACAGCTTCAACAGGTAATGTTTAAGAACATTAAAAATTGGAGCAATGATGAATCAGATGCAAATGGAAAATGAATGAAATTTGGCACTATAATTTAACACACAGCTGACTAGTGTTTTCAGGTAAAGATGTTGAGCTAGGTTGGTTTTCTTAAATTTTCTTATGTGACAGGGATTATCAAAATATTTCACTTTTCAAGCTTGGGTTGCCTTCGCACAAAACTCTATCTTTAAAGTGTTTAATTCAGTTCTGCAGGTATATATTTGACCTACTATGCAGTCGGTATTACTTAAGGCTATAGGGAACACGAAGAAGTATGAGCTTTATTAACATAGCATGGTCAAACAGCAAAGAACATCCGTGAATACATTAGAAATATGGCCACTCACACGGGCATCCAGAAAGCATCGGCTAGACGTCTGTTAATTGAATAGAATGCCTCTCCTATGATGCTCTATACCCAAAGACCTCGAAGCCACTTATCGATACTGTCAGTGCCTTCTGACGACTTGTTCTTTTTTAAACTTTATTTTGAACAGGTAATACATTCACATGATTCAAAAACAATATATTGAGACATCTTACTCCCACCCCTGTGTCCACTTACTCCATTCCTTCCTTCCTCTCCTGCCCTCTTGTATACCTTTAGAGAATTTCTTTAGGTGGAAACAACAAACAGGAATAGTCTCATTTTCCCTCTTTCTTGCACAAAAAGTAGCACATTAAATACATTTTCTTTCTTTCCTTCCTCCTTCCCTTCTTTCCTTACTTTCCTTAACATTGTATCTGAGAAATTTTTTGAGATTCATAGAAAGATACAAATTCATAGGGAACTTCTTCTTAACATAGCTGCATAATATATACTCCATCCGGAGGATGTTCCATGGATTATTTAACCATTCCCCCGCTGACAGACAGTGAATTGCTTCCAATCTTTTACTACTGCAAACAATGACACATGAATAATCTTGCAAGTATACCTTTAAACTAAAGTTTCAGAAGTAGGTTGGCTTACAGGGTCAAAAAGCAAATGCACCTGTAATTTTAATAAACATTGCCATTGGCCTTCCATAGGCACTATAACACCTTGCATGCCTACCAGAAATCTCTAAGATATTTATTTCTTCGCACATATGCCAAGACAGCTTACAGTCAAGCTACATTTTTACCAATCCGAGAGATAAGAAATTATATTCAGTGTAGTTTTAATTTGCATTTGTCTATTATGTTTAAGTTACATTTGTATTTATTTTTTGTGAATCATCTGTTCAAGTTTTTTGTCCATTTTTCTATTGTGTGGTTATCTTTTCTTATTGATTTCTAGTGGTTTTTCTATTCTAAGGAGATTAGTCCTTTGTGATATGACTATTCTCCCAGTACGTCATTTGTCTTTTAACTTCTGGTGATTTGTGTGCCATGACATTTTGGCAGTTTTGATTTTTATACTTTTTTTTAAAAAAACAGTCATTTATCAATCTTTTCTGCTATGGCTTCATGATTTTCGGACATAGTTAGGAAGTCCTTCACCACTCCAAAGATTCTGACTTTTGTTTTTAAAAATTTTTCTGATTTCATTTTTTATATTTAAATATTTAATCTATTTGGAATTTATGAAGGAGTGTGATACAAGGCACGCATTCAACTTTATTTTTTCCACATGATGATTCAGTTTGTTCCAACACCATTTATTGACAGTTTTTTTTTTCCTCTCTTATTTGAGATACTACTTTTATCCTACACCAAATTTTCCATGCAGTTGTGATGACCACAAGTTCTATATGTGGCCTTTCCAGATACCTCATCCAGTGCTGGAAAAAGATCTAAATTCAAATATCTAATGACCTTTTCTTAAACTGAACTTTCTCCGAAGACACACTGGGACTTTCAGTCCCAAGACATGTTTCATCCTCGTTAGTTGGTGTTCTGTCTGACAAAAATTCACTAATTGCTTTCTCCTTCAAAGGTGACTTGAGATATATGTTCGAACACATTTATGTGAGCAATGCAAACAATGCCTGTGCTCATTCTTACAGCAATGAAACTGTGAGCGAGAAAGAATGACTATAAAAGCATACAGTATCTAAGTTCTCATCATACAGTGTTTGACCTGAACAGCCATAGGCTGTAAACATGTTTAAGTTGATAAACATACAAAACCTTATTGACATTCTATAAAAGAATAAACATATGTGAACTCTTAAAAAAGAAAATAAGCAACAAAAAACTAATGGCCAAGCAAGTTTAAACTATATGAGCCATGACACTAAAGTAGGGAAGAAAACACCTTCTTTTAAAGAAAAAAGAAAATTTCCATTATTCAGTTCATCATTTCTACTTTTTAATAATCAAATATTACTAGAAAATAATATGTAAGATTGGTTTTGCTATGGTCATTCATATCTTCTCTAGCCCTACATATAATGAGTGTTTATTATATAGAGAAGGAAATCATAATAGAAGTTTTCCTTCTTAAAAAAAAAAGAACACAGTTAAGAGAAAAGAGTTCTGTACCTTAATGCTTTTCCAGTAATCCATTTTGATATTGGAATAAATACTTGGTATCAAGATATTATTGATCCAAAAAATAAAAAATAAAAAAATGCCTCCTGCCCTCTTCCCTGCTCCAGACTGGCTCTCAGTTGTGGATCAATATTTCTTTTCATTCAGACTCCATGACCTCATTTGGTACACTTTTACTTTCTTGCTTGCATCCAAGATAACTGACTCTCAGGGTTTGTTTGATGGCAATTCTATTACAGTCCTAAACCAATTATTTCGAGAAGAGATGAGGAAAAAGGAGAGGGACTATACAAACAACTTGACAGAATCCATTTTACTCCTCTCCTTTTAATGTTTCTTGCCTCTCCACAGAGCTTTTCTTTCCCTGAGCTCCAGGCACTCTTTTTGCAAAACAGAAACAGGATCTTGGTTGGCAGGAGCTGCCCCCTGTGAACAATAAAAAGCCAAGCAGAGATAATGATTCCCACACAACTGCAGGGCAGCTCCTGAGAGACGGTGGCAGGCCGCAAACTCCCTGCTGGGTGCGTCTGGCTGTCTGCCCCCGACCCACCACTAACATGGGGGCAACCATTCGATGACTCATTTCTTGTTCCTATCCTGTTGGTATATACTCTCCTTCACCTAGTAAGTGGTGAATCTGTTTCCACCACTGGGCTTGACAGCCATGTGCTTTGAGAAGCGTCTGGCTGCATCTGTGAATGAAAGACTAGGATATGACATTAATTACTGAACTGACATTTGTCTTCTCTCCCTGTCATTCTCCAAGTTGTACTGTGCTAAAGGGTACTGGGAAAATACTTTAAAAAACAGATTTACTAATTCACTATATTGTTCACAATATTCCCTAGGGAAACGTGTGGAAAATTTCCTTAGCTAGGCACCATAGGAATTTGCTTTTGGCACTGAAAAAAAAAAAATTCGGTGATTAGGAACAGAAACAAAGATTTTAAAAATTTCCTAGAGAATGTAAAACCTATTCCCAACCCCTTGGGGGTACATTAATGCTTAGTTCATGTCCACATGTTTACTATGCCATGGCTACTACTGAGGCTTGTCCTGGCAAAGGTTCTGTGCTCAGTGTGCACAGAGAGGAAGAACTTATAAAGAATGGGCAAGGTCGTAACTGGGAAAAGCACAGGAAGTAGTAATAGGACCACGTTCGTCCCCAGTGCAGAATCTGCAGTCCAGGTGCATGATGGACTGCTCCCCATCATCTTGTGCTGGGAATATGGGCTCTGTTTGTGAAAATGAAAGGTAAAGGGGGACACAGGAGTAAAATCTGGAAATAGCCCAGTTCCCATTAATAGAAAAGACACTTATTAAAAATAACCAAATATAAAAAGTGGGCCATGTATGGATCAATGATGAGAACATGTCATGAATCAAAGATTACGATGATTCTCATTCTGTGCACCCCGGTCCTAAAAAGGAAAGAAGGGTGAGAAGGATGCTAGAGGGCAGAGAAGAGGACTTAGCAGAGCAGTGTTGCAGGGCAGTTCCAGTTTCTGAAAGGTTAGATGAGTCACATTTCATAAGGTTTCTGCATTCATTCGTTTTTCATTATTTTGAAAATCCCAAAATCAAGGGTACTATTCAGATACTCTTCCACTGTTTTAAGATCAACGTCCTCACACTCCTTTCACTCCGTTACTTGCTGCCCTACAATGCCTTACTCTGCAGGTGATGTTACCTCTAGTGAGCTGTCCAGAGATTTGATCTCCTGGGTTTCTCTGCAAATCTGAACAGAATGGTGGGAATAACTGGAAAGACCTAAGCTGTATTCAGTGTCTGTGGGCCACTAATGCAAGGGTAAAACTGAAAGGCCGCTCTCTACATCTTCCCTGGAATTCTGTGACTTCCTGAATCTCCTCATTTTCAGAAGGCCGTAGTAGGTGGCCAGAGCTCCAGCCAGCAGATGCAGTTTACATTGGAATACTCAAGCTATGGTAGAAAAGCAAATCCCTGTCTAGGGAATAAGGCTTTGGAAAAAAAACTCAAGTCAGTATTTGAGCCTCCATTCAAATCATCATGAAAAACACATTTAAACTTTGTATTAGGAAAACATTTGAAACAAGACAAAATGTTAAGAATGACAAGTCTGAGTAAAACAATGGAGATGACATTCACAAATTTTGTGTATCTGAATACAGAAACAGAATCTACTACTGATGTCTATTTACAGCCACTCATGGCATGGAGGCAGCTGGGCTGGAGTGTACCTAAACATCCAGAAGGCAGGGGAACAGACTAGGAAATCACGTGAGGACTGTTCCCAGCAATGACATGGATGCATGTTTAAAAGCTGATGATCTGAGCTGGCACGCTTGGGAGGATAATGGCAATGTTAGGGATAGGCACAGCTCTGCTCATCACTCTGGAGTGTAGCTACCAAAAAGGTGGGGAAGAGAGAGGAACTGTGCCTATGTGGGCTAGTGGTTGGCTGGATAGACCATGTGCTAGACAGATTTACAGATATCTCTATTAATGGGGAAGACCCACTCCGATTTGCCCAAAAGTAGAGAATAGTGGCCTACAGGCTGGAGGTGCAAATCAGGATGTTAGTTTTCTTCCCCCCATACCTTGGCAGTGTCCTCCTCTCACTGTCTGACATTGTAACCTATCTCAAGACAGGTTCCTACCTGAACTGGCCATTAATGCCTATCTTCTTCTGGGTGACTGGGCATAAAAGGAGTCTTCCTATACCTATGGGACCTGGTCCCAACTTAACCAACCTTGAGATGCTGAACCTCAGGCAGAACTGCCTTTGTTTCCTCCTCTGAAGCAGCAGCAGGGGTTGAGTACCCCCAACCACAGCATCGTCGTACCTGACTCTAGAGCTCCCCTTCTCTCTTTCACATGCCTCACTGGGGATTTATTTAGTAATTCTCTTCTAGTTCCCTATGCCACCTCTAGTGATGCTCAGCAAAACTTCATAAATGAATAAATAGATAAACAGAGCTCTTAAATGAGATCTCCCTCAACTTCCTTCCTGCCTACTTCTTCACTATCCATTCAATTGTGCATATAATCCCTCATATATAATCAGCTACACTTGGTAGGTAACTCAAACTTATATAAAAGCTGGCAATATTTTTGAAACTTTGCATATTCTTTGAGCCAGTAATATTATTTCTAGAAACTGCTCCAGAGAAAATAATAGTGAATGTGAAAAAAGCTTTAATTACATGACTAAGTCATGGCATTGTTTATAATAATGAAATATAGGCAATAACTTCAAGTTCCAATAAAAAGGGATAGGTGGCCAGGCACAGTGGTTCATGCCTGTAATCCTAGCACTCTGGGAGGCTGAGGCAGGAGGATCACTTGAGCCCAGGAGTTTGAGGTTGCTGTGAGCTAGGCTGAGGCCATACCATCCTAACCTGGTCAACGGAGCGAGATTCTGTCTCGGAAAAAAAAAAAAAGGGATTGGTTACATGCATTGTTATATTTTCATATCATTGGATATTATGGAACAGTTATAATGCTATAAAATAATGACATTGAAAGATGTTCACTTAGAAAAGGAAATTATGAAACAATATGTGTATAGGTCTAATGACTATTCTGAACATACACAAAAATAGTGTTCCTTTGAGTGTTTATTTTTCTGTAAACAGAGTACTTTTCTGTACTTCCCAAATTTTCTACAGGCATTTTTTAAATACACTATTTCAGAATAGGTTTAGGTTTATAGAAAAGTTGTAAAAATAATAGAGTTCCTTGGTACCCCAGACCCATTCTCCCCTATTATTAACATCTTAGGTGGGAACACTCATCACAACTAATGAATCCATACTGATACACTATTAAGCCCATATTTTATGCAGATTTCCTTAGTTTTTATATAATGTCTTTTATTCCAGGATTCCATCAAGTATACCACTATATTTTTTGGTAATAAAAAATATATTGCAAAAAAATTGTGATCAAGGAAGCCACAAAAATTTATGCCATAAACCATGGAGACAGTGCTCACCAGGGGCAGAAACCTCAAATATTAAATCTGCAACTGCTGAAGGGTCTGCTGTAAGGGAACTATCTTTACTCCCTGAAGTACCCATGTTGAATACTTTCAAAGCCTGCTGTTAGATGTGAAAAACTCCCAAAACATTCAACTTATTTCAGAAAAATGACCCACTGAAATCACTGGCCTGGAATTAGCAGAGTCTCCGTCGTCCTGTTTCAGTTCTGAGCACTGGCTTAGTGACCAGTTTTTGTTCTTCCATAGTGTCTAAATCCCCTGGGATTTTTCTGCAAAAGCTAATGGAAATGTATGACTTACCCTCTTTAGAAAAAAATGCTTTTAAAAAATGTTTTGAATTGGAACTTTCCTACAACACAAGCTCTTAAATAATTGGCAAAGGAACAAAATAACAAGCTATGTTTAAAAGAGGGGAAAACTAAAACAAAACCCTCTTTTATTGAAGGCTGCCTTCCTCTGTTTAAGAAATCTCATAGTCACTTTTTAGTATTTAACTATCTAGCTATCTCTACAAATCTTATTCAGAAGAAAAAGATAAAGATGACTTCAGTAAGCCACTGAGAGTCTATAGATCTATCAGCCACCTATATTCTGTGGAATGGGACTGGTTGTAGACCAATCTAATCCTTAAAAGGTATACTAGAAAAAAAAAAAAAACAGAACAATTTCCTCATGTCAAAACATATTCATGTCTTCAAACATTCATGTCTAATTTTAAAGAACTTTGGCTAAAAGGACCTGAAGACCAGCTTCAAACAGCTCCTGATTTCCATCTTCCACTCATAATGGAAATTCAGTAATAGAAGGCACTGGTATCTCCATTTCTGAATCAACAAATTTTCATTTTAAATTTCAACGACACACTGAAGGACTTATTTTGACTTGTTTCCCAAAGAAAAGTAATTCCAATACAGCTCTCTCTTGCAAAAGCAATAAAAAACCCCTAAGCTTTGCCTACCTGAGCCAAGAGTCAGGAATAGATGGGCAGCACTTGCCGACATGGCATTTCAGGGACTGTGCCTCTATGTCTTCTCCCCAAGTAGCCACACAGAATGGCTTGGCATCAACGTAGTCCTCCTGGCAAATCAATCTTCAGTGCCAACTTCCCAAACATATGCACGTATTCAGAAAAGCATATGGATCTGTAATGTTTATTAATACTATTTATGAACCCTCCGTTTTCATATTTTTGCCCCTTGAGAGGTACATTCAAAATGAAATATTGAATTCCAAAGCTCCTCATTGTGCCTTCATGTGATTTTTGCCTTTAAGTCTAAAGTTACACAAGAAACAAATATTTTTAAAGTCCTATAAACAAAAGACGTAAGGAAGTATGTCTTCCACAGTTTCATCAGGAAACACAAGTAAAGAAACTGCTGTCCTAGATTTTCTGAGACTGAGCCCACTGCTTTCCCTAGTGTTTTGTCTTGGCCTAGCCATAGAAAATCAAGAAGCAAGTACCCGTTTAGAAGGATTCACCCTGCCTGCTCAGGGTAAAATAAAACTTACTATGGTATCTCTGAAAATCTAGGAGGACTACTAAGTTTCTGTGACATTTTTATTCGTTACTTTGATCCAAGAGCATTGCTCTTTTTTAAAAAAAATACATCTGGTATCTGGGATTGAGCAATTTTCTGAGGTGTTTGTCACCTCTCCCAGGTGCTGCCTGAAAAGCTAGTCTTAATGCTCTGATGAGTCTCCCTATCTCCAAAATAAGTGTTCTGGCAGAGAGTCTGTCTTCCTATACTAAGGATTTGGCATATCTGAGGCCACAGGGCAAACTGCTAAGGCTGGGCAGGCTTGCTACAGGAGAGCCATCCCGGGACCCTGACAGTGCCTGGAATGGACAGGCCTCAGAGACCATTACCTTCAGCCCTCTACCTTCACAGGGAGGCCACTGTGGGCCAGAGAAGGGCAAATGTGCCCAAGATCATTAACTCAGGCAGTTCGGGTTCTTTTGGTTTCTCCACCAGTAAGAGCAGTTGGACTTGTTAACAATCCACAAATGAATGACATTCATTCTCTCAGATATCAGCCTTCTTTCTCCCTGAAATCTTCCCCATTCATCCAGTGTTTAGTCCAAACTGATCTAAATATCTTTGGTCTCTATTTTTAGGTTAAAAGGACCCTAAAGAGCACTGGTCATGTAGATCCACTCTATGACATCCATGTCACTTGACCTCACTTAGTGGTAGGAAGTTTACCACCTCTTGTGAATGAATGCCATTGACCCCATGTTCAGAAATAATGAATATGGTTCTTGAATCCCAGAAAACAAATCCAGTTTGCCTTTCATTTATGATCCGCATGATTTGTTCTTATCCAGAGGAAATATGCCTAGTGTCTTCCTCTATGATTACACACTGCTTTGTCTCCTTTTTCAATTGCTCTAATCCCCAACCTCCTCAGCGAGACTAGTATCTCTTTCGGGGAAGGAGGAGACACTTTTTGTATATAACTTGCTGAATCCTCTATTTGCTCCAATAGCTTAGAATTCATAAAAGAGAGAAGGGAAGCATTAATTATGTTATTAATTAATTTTTGATATTGTAGTCTTTGATATAATTCTCAATTGGTACAAATTTTTGAAACATAGCATAGTGATTAAAAACACCTTGTTTTATTTATTTATTTAGTTTTTGTTTTTGAGACAGTTGCTCGGGCTAGAGTGCTGTGGTATCAGCCTAGCTCACAGCAACCTCAAACTCCTGGGCTTAAGCAATTTTCTTGCCTCAGCCTCCTGAGTAGCTGGGACTACAGGCGCGTGTCACCACGCCTGGCTAATTTTTTCTATTTTTAGTAGAGACGGGGTCTTGCTCTTTTTCAGGCTAGTCTTGAGCTCCTGAGCTCAAGTGATCCTCCTGCCTCGGCCTCCCAGAGTGCTAGGATTACATAGGTGTGAGCCACCACACCTGATCAAAACAAACTTGTTTTTGAGTAAAATCCAGCTACAAGCGCTTAATCTGCCACTTCTTATCTGTATTACTTTGGTTGTAATACTTTCTGCCTCAATGTTCTTACATATAAAATAGGAATGATAATAGTAACTATAAATCTGAGTTATTACAAGGATCATAAATAAGATAATGTATTTAATGACCTTTAGTACAGGGCCTGGCATATTAATTACTCAATAAATGCTGGTTATCATAATAATCATCTTTGGGAATCTTCAATATCTAGAATTCATCAACAATTCAGATTAGATGTTCTCATTATTTTATTTTGGAATTTGGTGGTATTAATAGCTAACAATTCTTTTCACCTTTATGACTTGTCGTTTTATATTAACTTTAAATATTTATACATTTTCTAGCACTTCATGCAATCCGAACTTACATGTGACTTTCAAAGTAACATTATCATTCTATATCACTTTATTCTTGTGCCACATGCATTTTAGCTACCTTAGAATTAAAAAGAAATACCAATACAGCAATTGAGAAAGGACTTGCAACTAGTAAGTAAATAAATCTGGATTAAAATCCAAGTTTCTCAACTCCTAAACACTAGAATATCTTGCTGTTTTTCGAATCCAATTCATAGGTACTGAGCAATGCCCTCTACTTCCTGAATCCTCTCAAAAGAGGCAGTGAAAACATGAAACCCCTGACTCTGTGTTTCTAAACAACTAACATGGAACTATGGAATTTTATCTAGCTTCTGCCCCACCCTAAGTGATGTTAGGGCTCAAAGCTTGAATAAGAACATATTTTGGCAGGCAAGGTATTTTGCTTCCATCAATTTATGAACTCTTGACAGTTAAGGCCTCAATGAAATAGCTCTTAAACTATTATATTAGATATACTTTTTCTCCATCTACTCTTTGGTGCTTTATTTCATTACAGTTGTTTTTTTTTTTTGATAAGCGGTAAAAAGGTAAGTCATGTAGCATCCTTATTTTTTTCCTTGAAATCAGCAAAATCCTGAACCTGTTAATTTATCATCACTAGAAACTAAGGAATTCCAAACAAAAAACAAACATTATACTTACATCACACTACCACTATTAATTTTTCTACTTCTGTGTTTCAGTTTTAATTTCCTCATAGCAAAAATAAAAAGGTTTATGTTTTAGAGGAAATTCACTTTTCTCAGCCCTCCTTCCCAAAATCTATATTTGGATTCAGCACTGAGTGGTCTGAAACATTAATGGGTCTTTCCATTGAGCCATTACCCTTTTTCTCTTTTTGTTTTGCAAACAAGGCTTATTAAATCTTTGCTGTAGGCAGTAGAAACCAAGAACAGTGAGAATATGCTGATGTGAAAGGTTTCACCGAACTCAAGCAAATCGTTTCTGATTTGCCACAACTCCCTAATAGTAAATGCCCCCA
Source organism: Avahi laniger (assembly GCA_963575035.1). Lineage (NCBI taxonomy): Eukaryota > Metazoa > Chordata > Mammalia > Primates > Indriidae > Avahi > Avahi laniger. The sequence continues at coordinate 35,230 of CAUYSK010096768.1, read as the reverse complement.
AAGCATGCCGTTTGGGTGGCAAATATAAATTCACATCACGTAAAACACACTAAGAGAAAAAAAAAATCCCACCCACCTCCCACACTGAGGGTGTAACGCAGAGATGCTGACTGCAGATGCTTCCCAGTAAGTGTCTTCAAATCGGTGTGAAGAATAAATCCTTGGTGCTGGTGCAGCTCGAAACAAGTCCTACCAGCAGTGAGGGAAGGAAACTGGCATGTATTTTAGGGCACACTGTATTTCTTTATTTCAGCTATTCGCCATTCTATTTTAAGCTTAGAGACACATACACGATTAAATTTAATAACACAGTTTGAAGCAACACACTGCACGATTAAGTTTAATAATTGATCATGTGAGGATACGGAAAGCAAAGCCAATATCCTTGTATTCTTCATAATTTGTAGAAAAATTAAACAAATTCCAGGTCAAGACCACAGTCTGCATACACGTCTTTACTTGCAGTTTCTCTTAAATGTGACTAAAATGACAATTGAGAGATTGTGTTTTAAAGGCATAAACACTGCAGAGACAAACAAAATGAAAGAGAATACAACATCCACAAAACTTTGCAAGCTAAAGAGGAAATGCATAGGTAGTTAGTGACCCAAGCAGGCCCAGGAAAGCTGAAACCTAAGTGGGCAGTAGGGTAATGCCACAAAGCAACTGAATTATAGCACTGAACAGAATCTCCTAAAAGCTAAGGATTTTAAGGCATCAGGTACCTTTGGAAGCGGGGGTGAAGATGGAGCTAAAATAGAAGGAAGGGTTGAAAGTCTGTTCAAGAAGCATTTAGATGCCCCAGTTCCTTTCTCTGCTTTTATAGGTAGATGCTGCCTTTTTCAACCCTCTGCATATCAGATACGATTTAGGGTAGGGGCAATGTACTAAAAATAGTGCTGCTGTTTTTTTCTTCAGAAAGAACATTCACATACTTACGCTTAGACTCCTCATTCCTATTTTTTTTACTCAGCTTCCAAGAACCTGGCAGCTGGACCATGCTAAAAGTACAGGAAGATGATTAGAAAATCCTTCCCTCGGGAATCTAACCTAGACAAGAAGAAAGTCATTAAGATGCTGGCATCAGGGGCTCCCCATGATACCGCATAGTGGGATCACCTTACAGCGAAGCCCACAGGTAACAACACCCAACCGCATGCTCAGGGCTTCTAATTGGCTTTTAAGGCTCTACACTTAAATGTGAGCAGACAACCAAGGATCACCGAGCCAAGTCTCTACTATAAAAATTAAAGACCTAAACAGACAGTTATAAGCAACTTGGAGAAAACAGAAGTATGCGGCGGAAAAAATTTTTTTTAAATCTATCACTAATACTCTCAGAAAGGTAACAGAAGGTGATCTATTCATAAAACAAGAACAGGGTGCTATAAGAAAATTTAGAGAGGAAAAGTATACTTAGATTTTATATGTGTGTGTATATAAATTTTTAAAACTCAATTATTTAATTGTAGACTTAGAAACTAAAGTTAAGAGAATCTTCTCCCAGAAACAGTGTGGGAAGACAGAAAAAAAATAAAAAGAAATTAGGAGAATAAATCCAGGAGGGTCATACTGATCGGGGTCCTTTGCAGAGAGATGAATCCATGCTATTTTGTTTTGGTAGAAATTATTAAAATATTTCTTACAATACATGAAATGACATAATCTATGGAAGGGCTAAAGAAACAGACCTGAGATTGAGCTTTCAGTATAACTCCCAAATAAGCCACGAAGGAAGCAGTGCCTCTTCTGACATCCAGAGACTGCTTCCTAAAGTGGCCAGTTGCTGTTATAGCTGCCAACTCCAGAAGCACGTTAGTGTTGCCAAGATCAGGGATTCACAGATATTGCTGCTGGCTGCCAAGCCAGGCTGTGCCTGCTTCAATCTACATGAGCAAACTGGATGATAAGCAGCGTGCATCTTGACCCTCACAGAGCGAGGGACCAAACACTGGGATGCCTGCTAATGCTGTCCCAGAGTAAAAAGGCTCCACAGCTGTGCCTGCCAACAGAATAGGAAGAAGTACAGCTAAATCTATTAATAAATGACACGCGAAACACTAGCCACGAAAGAGCTTGGGAAATATCAATAATACAATGTTTAGCTTTCTAGCCTCTGCAGTACCCAAAGGTAAACTGGAAGGGAATTGGAATAGATGTGAGATAATTCCTATCTGTCACAAGATCCTCAACATCTCAATAACAAAGTATCTGAAAGAAAAAAAAAAAGACAGAACACGGGTTTGGGTGGATGGGGGTTCATGCATGAATTCAAGAAAATTTGAAAAAAGGAATTTCAATGGTAAAGGGGCCCACTGAGTTTCAGTACAACAGATGAAAAGAAACCACTCCTAGATATATCACTATGAAATGACAGAACACTGGTGATGAAAAGATCTTACAAGCTTTCAGAGAGGAGGGAAATAAATGTCCTTTAGAAAAAATCAGGAAATTAGAATCCTTTTGGACTTAATACTGGAATCTAGATGACAAAGGAGCAACACCTTCAAAATTTCAAAAGAAGATTTTTTCCTTGAAATAAATCAAAACAGGACATAAACATGTATTAAAGGTATAGTTAGCTCCTATTTATTCTTCAGAGGGATCAGTGCTGCGGAGAGAGAGACTCAAACTCCCAGCTGATTGCCCTATCTTTTATTTAAATTTGACAAATTTATTCCGATTGAGAATTCCATACCCAGCTGAGCTATCAATCAAGTATCAGGGTAGAATTACATTTGCAAGCAGGCAAGTTGTTCACACCAGTGCACTGCCGGCATCCAGGGCTCTATTTTAAACCTTATCCTGAGACTTCTCTTTGCCTCTCTCTTGTGTTGAATTCTGATTTTTTATATCTCATGTTTTCCTCTTGCTCATATATGCCCTTGTTCTCCAAGAGTTTCCTAAAGAAGGGCTCATAACATCTTCTGTGCACAGATATCTCTGGGTGGTGTGTTCATTAGGGGTGCCAATAAGGCCTAAAAACAAATGAGGAGAAGAGACTGTTTCTACCAATCATGGAGTCCTTCTAACAGGTTTAGGAACATTTCATTCTCAGACAAAAACGTGCCACATTTAAATAAAGGATAGGGCAATCAACTGGGGCTTTCAGTCCATCTCTTCACAGTGCTGCTCCCTGTGAAGAATAAACAGGGGCTGACTGCACCCTGGATATATACCCCACTAACCCCCTGTATGTGCTGAGCCAGGAGTAGGTCAACAGACAAGGAAAATGGGAAGAGATTAGTAAAAGACCACAATCTCATTTCACTCTAAAACCTCACCATTAATTCATTCTCTTTTCCCCATCCTGTAAAGGAAAGTGTCAGGAGACTCCTTAGGAAATTTACTCAGAATTTCTTTTGAATATTATAATCTATCTCATTTAACTAAATAGAAGAAACCTGGTATTTTTTTAATCCAACACTGGTATTGGCCTTGAGGAAACCCACATTTCTTTGATAAATTGGAAAGAGTTATCTAGAAAAATATTTAGAAAAACGCTTTGGTTTGCTCAATATATACATAAAATCTCCCACACAAAATTAAAAGATAACTCTAATGGAACACTGTTTCTTCTCTTCTGACATTTCTACCATAAAACTTCTTCTAGTGTCTTGGACATGCAATGGTCCTTCCTTCCAGGAAGTTTCCTCCTTCTGGAATGGCTTTCCTGCTCCTACATTTCTTTGTTAACTCCTATTTATCCTTCATAGAACAGCTCAAAAGTCACGTACCCTGGAAAGCCTTCCCATAGCTATGGACCAGATCAGGCTCCCTTTATAAATGTTCCTGGCTTTTAGTACTTTTCTTTCTTGATGCTGATCTCAGTGTGTAATTACATTTTTCTGAAATTATTTGACTGTATTACTCCCTCTTACACATGCACACAGTAAGTCTTTATGTTCCATAGAGTGGTGTCTGTTTGCTCACCCATGTATTCACAGTGTCTAACACAATGCAGGAAGCCAACGAATAGGTAATATATAAATGAGTTAATAAAAATAAAAGAGGGAAAGAGGTGCGTAGATAGATAGGAAAGGAAAACAGAGAGACGGAAGGAGAGAGGGACAAAAAGAGGGTGGAAGGAAGGGGCGAGAAAGAAAGTTAGTTCTAGGTACAAATCTTGAGTTTAGGTGGAAGTATTTATTTTTTATCACTTATTTATATATAAATATCTCTACTTATTTTGCTTTAGAAATTTCAGAGGCTGCCAGAGGACTTAGAAAATGAGCCTGATGTTTCAATATTCCTCTAAAGGGGAAATGATTCGGAGAAGGAAGAAATCACGGGCTGCATCCTCAGAAGGTAATCCCGATGCTGGTCAACCACACCCTTTGGATTGAGAGTCTCTTTCTTCTCTGAAGTCATGCAAAGGGCAGGGACGCTGCCCCTCTCCTGCCCACATGTTGTCTCCTGTGAGTATTCGGAGCAGATTGCTAGAGCAGGTCTCTGAACCCTGGTCCTTGTGTCCTGGCGTCCCACTGACAGCACCGAGTTGTAATCCTCTGGGCTATGCTGTTCCCACACTGGCTCCATGAGGCCCTCGGACCGCAAGGGCTGCTGAGACACGGTGTCCTACAGCCACATGGGAGAATATCAAGTGTGAGGCACACTGCCAAGAATGTCACCAAGATGGCACTGGGACAGAAATGAGAGAGAGCCAAGTGGATCCTGCACATTTTCAACTATCAATTACTGTAACTAGAACTCCCATAGTCCCAAAGAGGGAGCAGAATGAGCCGTGTTTTCCACATTCCACTGCTCTGAAGCACTCTGCGGGGAGACATTCAGCAGGAGGAGAGCCCGAGAATGGCACTTTCAACCACCAGGCTGCAGAAGGGCTCGCGCTCCCACCCCTCAGGATATGGTGAGTGCAACCTGCCCACTGTCCTCTACGTGGGACGTGGTAGCAGACCCCGGAGACTAAGATACCCAGAGATGTTGACTGTCTAAAAACTATTCATTTTGATTCAATGATAGTAATATTAACAGAGAACAAAGGGAAACTGGCCTTTCACACGAACAAATACAGCTCTAACAACAAAAATAACAGGTGAGTCATTCATTTCTCTTTTGCATAAGTGGCATTTTTGAAAAGATCACATAATATAATGATGAAATATAAACAAGAATAAAAATCAGAAGCAAGGATCACAGAAATAGGTATACAGCATCAAACCAGGGAACAGAAAAAAGCACGTGATATATAGGCTTTATAATAAAAGCAGAATGGGACTGGATTAAGTTATGTTAAAGAATTTGGACTTAGTTTTAGAAAATTAAGCAAGACTATTAAAATCAGGCTTTCATTTTAGAAATCAAAGTTTTGGCAGAGCTGAGGATTGCCTAAATGGAAAAGGACAGAAAAAACAAAGATCAATTTGGAAAGTAGCTCGACGTTTCATGAGAGATGAGATGTGGGCCTGAAACAGACCAGTGTAAAGTGACGAGGACTCAGGAACTGACTTGAATGTAAAAGGTGAACGAATTGGAAGACCAAGTCCGGTGCTAAGGTTTCTAGCTGGGGGAAGGTGCTAGAGGGTGATGCAGTTAACCATGACGGGATTCTTGAGGGGTGCCAGGAGGTGCTATATTGGCCTAGCTTTTGGTCAGGTGGAAATATTTACTGGACAGCTAAGGCAGGGTGGACTAGAGGTAGTCCCATTAACTGGAGGGGAACCAGGACAGGTCCATGTCCCAGGAACAGGAAACTTAATGCTGGTTAGAAGAGCTCTAAACAGGTTCCCTATCCCCTAACCCACAGAACACACAGCATTTTCTCTTTGCTATGTTCATCATCTGAGAGTTTGCACTGCTCACATGTATATGCTTTATGGGGTTCTTACCCATGTCTCACTACTCTGCTCCCACCTGCATAGCTGTCCCCTGTAGGCAAATGAGGCAGAGACATACCACCCTCCCCACCCAGCCTAAGGAACTCTCCCATTGTGCTGCAAGTGGCGGCTACCAAGCAGGTGAAAGCTGATGGAGAATTTGGCTTTCTACTTGCATAACTTCTCAAACTTTATTTTTAAAGTTTTCCATTCTAACTCTTTTCTTTCTTTGTTTTTATGCTCAGGAAAATTTCCCCAACTCCTTCTATGTCATGTCCCAGTATCTTTATGATATTTGCCTCCAGCCTGTCTGGCCATTTCCCTTCACTTCTCATGTATTAGCTCTAACCTCTAAAATAAGATCCTAAGTAAAGAATGCCAAGTCAATATCTCTATTTTCATCTCATTCACTAACAATGGCCCATGTGTTAAGCACCTAAATGTTCCCAAGAACTATTTTTCTCACTAAAATTAGTTTAATTTATAGTTCGTCAAAATAGTGGCATTTTCCAATATCAACAGCAAAGGAGCAAGGAACAGAACGTGAATGTGTCCAGAGTTTTCCATTGTGAAATGACCATTTGGTTGACTGTAGCCAATTAAAAACCACAAGGAATTGTCATGGTTTGCTGCTTATCCCTTTCTATTTGCCCCATTACAGAAGAGTGATTTAAACATGGTGGGCTTGCCCTCCAACCAGAGGGCCCATTCTTCAGCTCTGACTTAAACAATAGGCCTAGGCTTCTGGCACTGTCCCCAATGAAAGGAAGGGGGTTACCATAAGTTGAACTTAATTTCTCTTTAGAGCTGTGGCAGCACCCAGCCACTCCTGGTGGCATATTCTTGTATGGGGCGAGCTGCCCATACGCCAAATTCTGCACAGTAGAGGTCCAGACATCCACAGAATTGAGATTAGACACATTTACATATAACAATATAACATACTCAAAAATAGGACAGGAAAAAAATAAATTCCTCTCAAATGCACAAAAGACAGAGCAGAAATTCAATTATAATAGTAAGTCAGGACACTAAGAACTTCAAAAGTGGTAGCTAGAGCAATAGTAGGCCACGAGCTCTGGAGTCAGCTCACTCCGGTTGACATCCTGTGTTACTATGGGCACACTGCCTAACCTCTCTGAATGTGGGGTCCTCACCAGTAAGCAGGGCAACACTTTCTCTTAGCATTGTCTTGAGGAATAAATGAGATAATTTACATAAAGTGATTAACACAGTTCCAGCACACAGAACTCACTTAACAGTAGCTATATTAATTATTGCTTGTCAACATCATTATTATTAGAAAGTAAAAAGAGGAATGTGGGGTATCTTTGGTGGGGCTGAAGTATGAGCTACAACTAGGCTCTCTTCAATCTCAGAAATCTAACTGTAGAATAGGCAGCAACACTGCTGAAATGAATGTGCTGGGAGGAGGGTGTGGCTGCAGGAAGTCTTCAGCCTTCAAAAGTCCACAGTCCATGTATTCTTAGGATGTGTATCAACCTGCCAGCCTGGTGGCACTTGGCTGTTGCGTACTGGCTGTGGCTGCTTCCCACATTTTCTTTTTTTTTTTTTTTTGAGACAGAGTCTCACTCTGTTGCCCTGGCTAGAGTGAGTGCCGTGGCATCAGCCTAGCTCACAGCAACCTCAAACTCCTGGGCTCAAGCGATCCTTCTGCCTCAGCCTCCCGCGCAGCTGGGACTACAGGCATGCGCCACCATGCCTGGCTAATTTTTTCTATATATTTTTAGTTGTCCAGCTAATTTCTTTCTATTTTTTTTTTTAGTAGAGATGGGGTCTCGCTCTTGCTCAAGCTGGTCTCGAACTCCCGAGCTCAAACAATCCGCCCGCCTCGGCCTCCCAGAGTGCTAGGATTACAGGCGTGAGCCACCGCGCCCGGCCTGCTTCCCGCATCTGATACTACTAAAAGTATGACAGACGAGTTTTGCTATACCAAGAAATGTCCTATATAAATGTCATTAAAAACTATAGCATTATCAACAATATCTGTTCAGGATTTCATTTCTCATAAAATTACATAAACAAGAAGCAGCTAGATAGCAAGAAAAACAAAGGCAGAACTTCTGTGTGGACTGATGCTGAGGCTGCAATTCAGTTTTAGGTTCCGGTTCCAGAGTCCTTGAGTAGCTCCTTGTTTCAAGAACAGAACCTGCCGTTGGGTTCCTCCTAGTCAAGGAGATGAAACAGAAGAGTTTACATAATCAGAGACTTGCTAACGTGTCGTTACCTGGGTCCCACCCAAACCTATTGGAAATGAGTCTGTTATAAGGGAGGAGGGGGAACCCAGGAATCTGCATTATAACAAGCAGCATTCAATGCATATTAAGATTTGAGAATCACTGCTCCAGGGGCTCATAATTTAGTAGAGGACACAGGATATACACATACAAGCTTTTCTAATACTAGGCAGTTTCCAATAGGTACCGCAATAAAGATATGGAATATAAAAGCTGAACAAAGGAGAGACGGAGTCATTCCGAACTGGAAAATCCAGGAGGACCTCCGAGACTGGGAACTTGGGAGGTGGTTAGGACTAATAGCAGAAAAAAGTTGGGCTAGGAATGAGGAGAAAAGGAACACAAGAGCTGCCATAGGTGGAGAGAAGAAGCTAAACAGAAGTATGAGGAGTTAAGCGTGTCTGGAATACATCTGGGCAGATAGTGTTACTGGGGCCCAAGAGAGTGGGCTCGTAGGGAGGGGTCACTGTTTTCGGTAGAGGGAGAACGGTTGTACAGCTGGATGAGAGACAAGACTGAAGGCCTTAAATGCTAGTCCGAGTCTGGGTTCTAGTGTCTCTTTACTCTAAACCACTGCAGAAGGTTTCTGCAGAGGGATCATAATCAAACTGCAGGCCCACAATCCCTTATCTAGTTTCCAAAATTCAAAAAGATATAGAAACCAAAAGTTTTTTTTATATCCCCTTTTTTGGCAACACCTACCATGAAATGAAATGAGGTTACTTATAGTCGCGGTTTATCCAACTTGTGAATATTCACACATTTTGCCGCAAAAATATTGATGTGTTTGATTAGGGATGCTGTACCAAACCCCACTTGGCAATATCACATAAAATTTAGTTCATGTGCTATGTACCATTTCTGAACTCAGAAAAACTCTGAATTCCAAAACACATCTGGGACTAAGGTTTTGATAAGGGATCACGGATCTTTGCAAACAATAGGAGAGGTTAAGTAACCCTTCGATGCTTTAACAGTCCAAGGGGACCTTTTAAGAAGTTATATATAAGTGTGGGTATTCAGTGGCCAATTCTCTATGACCACTTACTTGCTGTGGAGGTTTGTCAAAAAGGGCAGTTGTCCGTGGACTAAGTGGTTTTGGTTGTTACAATTCTTCTTCATTACTGTTATCAGTCTCTTCCTCCCTGTCCCCGAGTGTGAATAAACAAAGCATATGATGCTGCGGATTGGAAAAGAGGTGGCGAGGTGATGTAGACAAAGGCTGTCTCATCTTTGTGGTTGTCTGTGTATGCATGTGTTTCTGTATAACAAAATCCAGGAATACCAAAGCTGCAGAGCTCCTTAGAAATCATTTAGTTCAACTTGTTCAGAACACAGATGAGGAAACTGAGGTTAAAAGAGAGAAGTCATTTGCTAGAGACCTCACCTCTGAGGCTTTCACAGCTACCCCAAGTTTCTGTTCTGACTACAATCTCTTACAGAACAAAGGGTTCATTTCTTGTGACTACACATTGAATATTCAAGAAGCATTTAATAAATACTCTTCAATTGTGATTCTTACAATTGTACCGCTGGGTAATATTACTCAACCCCACTGAACCCCATACTTTTCTCACCAAGTATTGAAATGGTAAGGGATTTAGATTTGAGTCCATGCTGTATCAATGACTCATGTGAAGAAAAGGTAAGGAAATACCCAAAGTATTTTTTAAACGCATTTAAGTTTATATAAAGGTATTATATATATGTATACGCACATGCAAACTCCTAGAAAAATCAGAGGATAACAAAACTGAATCTTACCAAACCACTACACATAGAAATTATAGAAAAAAAGCCATTGGAAAAGACATAAAGATCTAACTATACACTCTTATTTATTTCTTCTATTTAGAATCTCAAAACCAAAATAAGAAACAAATAAGACAGGAGGAATTATTCTTAGCAAATATTTCACAAATAGGTTCAGAGTTCTTTCTTCTACGAAGAACTTACCTACATTAGGGAGAAAAACACCAAGAGTCCTAAATAAATCAGGTTAAGGACATGAATAGACATTCCCCAAAAAGAATATTAATAACTTTAATAAGCAAATTCATGACAAAATGTTTAGGTACTCCATAATGAAACACAAATAAAAACAGTAGCAGTACCGTAGCTTACCTACAAATTGGCATAGATTAGAAAAATGATGATAATCAGTGCTAGTAGAATGTGATGAAATATGCATTCTGGTATATTACTAGTAGCAATCATTTCTGGAAGTTATTTAACAAATTCAAGTTCCTCAAAATATTCATATAACTTACCCTAGTAATTCTATATTTGAAACCTACCCTAAAGAAATAATGAACCCTATAAACTTAAGTCTGAACATGGATATTTATTGCACCATTATTTATAGCACTGAAAAAATCACAACCACCGTGTTCAATAATCTGGCAAAGATAAAAAGAGAGTCTATTCAAAATGATCTTATGCAACCAGTAAAGTGGTGCTTAATTAATCTTAGGTAATAACAGGAGAATGCTTATGACTGAATAATAAATGAAAAGATCAGGAATCATGATGATTTATACAGAATAATTATAGCTTGGTAAATAAGTGAAGTTAATCTATAAATAGAAAAAAAATTGAAGTCTGATTGGAAATAAAAGAAAATGATTATATCTGGTTGGTGAACACATGGGTCACATATTCTTTTTAATTAGTTTATATTTCTCAAAATATCTTTAGATGTACAGAAATTTGGTTTATAAATTTATTTCAATAAAATTAAAGTATTATATTAAATAAAAAGTCAATACTAATTTGTCTTCTGCTTTATTCCAGTAAGAATGTTGGAAGATACTTCTTGGGAAATAAGAAAATTCAAATTAGCATAGACATTATTACAGGGATATCTTACTTAATAAACCCTTCTACTGTGCCAGAAGAAATGAGAAGTGCTTTGAACCTCACTGAATCACAATTACAATCCTGTGAGGTGGGCGCTATCACTACCAACCTGTTACACAGGGCATCGAGAAAGTGAGTAGAGCTCAGATGTCAGACATCTGGTAAAAACTTGAACCCTGCCCGTTTGGCTTGAGTGGTGCTCTTAGACACCACACCATGCAGCCTGTCACTGAGCTCTGAAGTAAGAAGGTCGCCGGATCTCATTAGTGCCAACTTTCACAAAGAAAGAGAAGTACAGAGAGGTTAAGCAACTTGCTAAATGCCACATAACAAATTATCTAATAGGTAAACACAGTGTTATGTTGTACAGATTGTAATTTATGAAGACTGAGAGAGACAAAAATGAATGTAAACAATCTTATCTGCTCAGTTTTGATCCTCATATTAACTTTTTTTTTTTTTTTTTTACCTTCTTGGGCCCAGATTACGGGAAAGGCACATTTTTGTGGTTCATAGGGAGAACTTATATCCCCGAAATCCTAGAGCTAGCAGACCTCAAGCTCTTTCCTCTCAGTTCTTTCTATCACAGAGCTACATTTCACCCCCGGTGGGGTAACATCATCCCTGAAATGTCTTCATCAAAGCACCTACCGGGTGTGGCACAATCCCAGGCTTTGTAAAACATCAAACTCCAACAGAACTCTCTGAACTACAGGAAAGCAGTGTAAGAGTCAAAACAAAATAAAACCACTTGCCAACAGCAAGAAAGAAGCTCTGTGTATGCTTATTTTCTAATCTATCATGAAGTCCAAAATAAACTCCAGGCTTCCTCATTGCATCTGATATAGATTAACAGAGTCAGATCTTTGTTGGAAGAGAATGTTGGGAGAGCTCTACACTAAATAACTGGGCTAAATGACAAGAGAAAGTTCTACAAAATTATTCCCCTGAGCTACTGTGGCTTAGTCATGCCTAATTTTTTCAGTGTGTTATTTAGAGGTTTCTGGACCCATCCTTCATGGGATAGAAAGAGAAGGAAATGAGGTCCGCATCAGACTGTGAAGATGACAGGGCACAGTGATGCTGTCATAAAAACCGTGAAAATGCATCACCTCCCCACCCAGGACAGAAGCATCAGCCTGTCCTGTAAGGCGAGTACAGCGTCTGTCTTTTCCAAGGAAGCAGGACTCTCAACGGCCCCATTCTGACTAAATATCAGAAATAAATGATGACCAACAAAATCTAAAGCAGAGAAGAAGGTAGCAAAATTTGGGATGGACACATAAGTGGGAGAAAAAGGAGAAATTCTGCTTGTAGCAGCACAAACTGGATTACCCCTGGACAGACTGAGTTGTAAAATTTATAACTTAAAGCAAGGAACTTTTATTTAAAAGCCAAACCTCAAAATTGAAACTCGAATTACTAGTCTCATTTTAAATAAATGGAGAAAAAGAAATTATTTCTTTGAACTGTACTCACATGTTTTTTGGCTTTTTTACCTATTAAAAAGCAGGACTAAATAGAGGGTGAATTATAACATTTTCTTTCATTATGTAAAATCAAAATGTTTTCAAATCTAGCTATTTAGGCACATTTTAGAAATATATATACTTCTTTAAGATTAAAAAAAATGAATGAATTATTACAACATACCCACTAGCATGGCTAATTTTTTTTTTAAACTGGTAATACCAAATAAAGGCTAGGAATTAGAACAGCCAGAACACTTACACATTACAAGTGGACTATAAAATATAACAACCACTTGAAAAACTGTTGCAGTTCCTGATACGATTAAGTATTAATATAACATTCCTATGGTCCAGCAATTCTGTTGTGATCTGTGTACCCAAGAGAAATGGGTACACATGTCCACAAAGACTTATACTAGAATGTACGAAGCAACTTTATTCACAATAACTAAAAACTGGAAGCAACCCAAATGCACATCAACAGGAGAATGGACAAATTATGACACATCCATATTACAGAATACTGTCAGCAATAAAAAAAAACCCATTTATGCCAGCACATGAAACAATATGGGATGGATCTCAAAAACATACTCAAGGAAAGAAACCAAAACATAGAAGAGTTAATACAAGTTGTACGATTCCACTCATATGAAGTTCAGGAACAGACATAACTATCTATGGTGATAAGAATCAGAAGATTCTTGTTTACCTCTAAGCATGGGGGTTACTAACTGGAAAAGGGAATAAGAGAGCTACCTGGGATGATGGAAATGTTCTATAGCTTGATCTGGGCGGTGTTCAAATGGGTGTTCACACAAGTAAAATATCAAGCTGCATGTTCATGTGTGCATTTTACTGCATATACATTGTATTTCAATAAAATAATAAAGCATTAGTTTTCACTATACTAAATTTTTTACAATTAATTTGATATCTGTACATCTAAAAGACAAGCAAAAATCTGTTTATAAGTAAGAAATTTAAGAAATACCCATTTTTTGCTAATGAAAGGATGAGTGCAATGATTTAGCTGCAAGAATGTTGATTGTAAAATTGTTTCTTACAGGCACAAATCAGAAAAACAGATTTAAATGTCCAATGATAGGGGATTGGTTGTGGGTATATTTATCTTAGAACTCTATACCTGAGCTAAATCAAAGTGCTGCACTAATATTTGCCATAGACATGGAATGATAAGATTTAGCAAAAGAAAAATGGAGTATAAAAACATATATGGTTACCATGGTTGCTAAGTGTTTGTACCGTTCAAATTCATACACTGGACCCCTAATCCCCAGTATGGCTATATTTGAAGATAGGGCCATTATTCTGTCTACCACAGATGCTTTCTTAAGTATCCCAAGAATGAGGATCATCTCATTGATTTTTGGTAACTTCACAGCTCTTTGGACAGACAGCTGATGACTGATCATCAAATATTTACTAACATATTATAGCTTGATGATATACTGAGTTACAAACACTATTTGTCTATCTCTTCCACTAGTTTTGTAGGAGCACTGGTTGCGTTAACTTAGGCCTATTTCCTAACAAAAGAGAAAAATATGAGAAAGTTAATCAAGAAATAAAATCTTAAAATATTTCAAGTGAGGGAAGTTTATGAGATGGGTATAGGAGCGTTTCTGGGATACTGCTTCATTTAGACATTTTCTGTTTCTAATTTCAGGGACTCTTTGTATAAATACGAGGGTAGAGTCAGGTCTTCAGTTAAAACTCTATATCCAACAGGTGATCCACACACTTTCACCAAGGATCACAATGAGTTATGTAAATATTTTGGAATATATTGGTCTTTGAATAAGAGTTTACATTTCATTGAACTTTGATGGATCTATGAAAGATGGCTAATAATCACACTAAAACGTGGCTCACAGTAAGCCACTTATAACCATTTAGCCGAGGTTTAAAATTTTTTTTTTTTTTTTTTACTAACCAAGGTTTCCTTATTTAATTCCTCTGAATTATCACATGTGCTTAAGGCTTTCTGGTAAAATTTCCTGATATGTAACAGCTCCCATTTTTTGGTATGTGAATTTGATTTGATTATTCTCTGTTTTTGTTGTTTTGTTGAACGGTACTGAGCACAGATGGGATGATCTACTCTGAGAATCAAGGTAACACAATTACGCTTAGGAGTTTGGGCTCCTGTCTAAAAGCCACCTCCCCTTTTACTGCCCAAGGGCCCAGTCTTTGTCTCTCTTATGGCCCTGTCACTTACACATGTGGCTTTACGTCACACATATGTAACTTTATGTTTTCTCTCTCCTACATTGTAAGCTACATAAGGACAGAGTACTCATCTAGATTTTCTATAGTGTCTAGGATGGTCCCTTAAGCAAAGTTTATAAATATTTGTGGTATACGTTACACTTGGTACATAAACAAAATTCCAAATTTTAAGACGCCTAAAAGTTCAGACAGAGAAAATCAGAACGTCCAAGTGAGATCTATTGTCAAAAAATAATCCATAAAATAAGAATGCTGAATTTTGTTATTTATACCTTAGGAATCTAACACAGATAGGTAAAAAGAATATGAACTTCGAAGTTAAAACCCAAGTTTAAAGCAAAGCTTCACCATTCACTCCATTAAAAAAATTGTACAAATATATAACATCACTGAGTTTTAATTTTCTCATCTATAAAAATAGGAATGTTACTTCACAGAATACTTGCTAGAATTAAATGAGATTTTTTTCCATAAAAAGTCTCATACATGTATATACTAGTTTTATCTTTCTGATTCTGTCCCTCTTTCCCATCCTGACCAAATCTTTGTACTCTTTGCTGCATTAAGATAGTTTGGCTGACCAGACCTAGAGAGGCTTTGAATAGTCCCTTTGGAGCAAGAACAATGACATTCAGTCACACAACTCAAGGGCTGGCTTCAGGGTGTAGGCGAAGGATGTCAGAGGCTTGGTCCCAGGAACATCACTGTTGCGAGTCACCTTGTCAGTTGCTCATATTAAAAACAACAGAATTAAGAAAAATGAAACAAAATATCTTCCCTCAAATCCCCCCCCCTCCAATTTAAACACAGATGCAAAGTCATTTTACTGGTTTTATGTAAATAACATAGGTGAATACATCCAACCACAACTTCATACCTAAATGGTTAATTATCCCACCTAAGCTGATAGGGGCCCACTGCTCTAATATACATACCCTTTATGTGTCCGGTATGGATTGAACAAAGTCCCTTCAAATTCAGATGTTGAAGCCCTAATCTCCAATGTGACTGTATTTGGAGATCGGGCCTTTAAAAAGATAATTAAAATTAATTGAGGTCATAAGGATGCGACCTAATCCAATAGGACTGATATCCTCGTAAAGACGAGGAGACAACAGGAGTGCATGGGCGCAGAGGAAAGGCCGTGCAGGGCACAGCAAGAAGGCAGCAGTAGACAAGCCAGGAAGAGCGGCCTCCAGAAATCAAGCTCATCAGCACCTAGATCTTAGACTTCCAGCCTCCAGAACTGTAAGGAAATAAATTTCTGTTAAGCCACCTACTCTGTGGTATTTTGTAATGGTAGCCCTACGAGATGAATATGGCATCCAGAGCAGTTCTATTTGATTATAGATAGTCACTGGAAAATTATCATCCCATTCAAATATTGGTTATTAGAGAAGATGTTGAAAGGCTCCAGCTTGAGAGTTCAAGTCTTGGCTTTGCCAACAGCAGAAATGTGGCCTGGGGTAAATCATTTAGACTCTTTGTGTCTCATTTTCCCATCAATTATAGATAGGTGTCCCTTCCAAATTAAAAATCTTGTGATTTATTTGAATTTGCCAGTTTGTATGAATTTTTTTTTTTTTTTTGTATTGGAGACCAGAAAAGGGACAGGCTAGAATGATCTCAAATAGGATTGACTCAGACTTACCGCCTACTCTTTTGAGCTATTTATTCCAAAATCCCTATGGTGTCAGGAGACTTCAGTTCAAATCCCAGGACCGCTTTTACACAAGATACCCTTAGATCAGGTTATGTATATTTTCTAAGCCTTCGCTTGCTCTTCAGTAAAATGGGCTAGTAATACGTATGTACGGGAGTGTTACATTACATAAGGAACACGAGAAAGTGACTGCAAAGTGCCTGGAATGCAGCAGACATTTAATAAATGTTTGTTGAATCTGGATCTTCCTTTGCACTCCTCACCCTCAGGTCTGGTTCTTTGCTCTCCTGTCCCTTCCTAACGAAGAAAACCCTGAGAATCTGCAGGAAGCCTGCTTTTCTGACCTTCAAACAACACGGAACATATGGCTCTGTGACCTATGAAGCAAACACTGCCAAAGGAGGAAGAGAACCATGAGGTTAGTTGTCTCAATCCAGTTCCACATATTGTACAATTTTCCCAAGCAGGAATCACCTTTGTTTCTATAACGCTGTCTTTCATTTATTCCAACAAACGAATATGTAAGGCTTTTTATATGTCAGTTCCTAAACAAAACCTCCAGGGGACATACGATGGAGGACCAAGATAGGATCTACTTGTAGTTGAAGCTCACGAAGCTTTTTGCTCTCACACCTGTGCACACACACACGCACACACATATATACACACCCCTTTTGTAGAATATGGTGCCAAGATAAATTGTGGGCCGCAGAAATAATCTTATCCATTGTAATAAGTAGTTATAGAAATCTGAGGGTAAAAACTTTGAGTAGAAAAAAAGACATGCATGAATATACACAGAACATTCAATCACCTATCTCTAATTATTATCATTTCTTAATGATTAAATTTCCCCAGAAGGTGAATGTATCTTGATTAAAGATGTCTTTCCATTGTCTAAATAATCAAATTTTTTAAAAAGCCTATGAATGACAATTTCATCCCTTTATTTTTTTTTTTGGGAGGATCTCAGAATGATCTTTTTTTTCTCAATCCAAATCTTACTGCTATAAAATGAATGATATTATGTGTTCCTTTTCAATTTACATATAAATTGATCCTTTAGGCTAAAAATATGCAGAGTTAAGGACATATTAATGATATTTTACAACGCATAAAAAATTTCAGTATCAGGTAGGTGTATGGCATACATTTTACTTGGTCTTTTATATGAAGCCATTTTAATAATTTTTTAATATAGTGCAATTCAATCAACAGGCCAAAAACAGCCATTGTCGCAACTGACATTGATTATGATCTTTTGTGTGCAGAAAATATATTTAGCTTTCTATGCTTGTGGAATGTCAAATTCAGAGTGCTGTATATTTCAGCAATGTTCCTTTTTTAATCGGTCATCTTATTTTTAAAGTCATTTGAGTTAGATATTTTAAAGGATTGTTTTGTCATGAAATCTAACCTGAGAATGGAACACTCATGACAAATTTTCATTTAAAGCTAGAGGAAAATGAAGGGGAGTGCTGAATCACAAGGTTTCCATGTCAAGTGCTTCCCTCACTACAGATGATATAGCTAAGTCAGATTTCTAAGCCGGCAGTTGACTTTTTACTTCTTCTGTGCAGTACATTGATGTAGTAGGAATATATCAGGTCAAGGAGGTGATTTGTCTATTTCATTATGTTCTCCAAGAAGAAAAACAAAGAAAGCAGAAACCACTCAAAGGATGGCAAAAATATGTATTTGGAAGCATTTAAAAAATAAGTTTAAAAATACACATGTGTGGGGGGAGGGGAACATATGTAACCTAAACATCTGTACCCTCATAATATGCTGAAATAAAAAAAAAAATAAAAGCACATCAAAGAATCTGAAAAAAAAATATACATGCAGTGCTCTCATTCATATGTGGGAGCTAAAAAAAGTTGATCTCATGGAAGCAAAGTATATTACGGTGGTTACCAGGGGCTGGGAAGGGTAGGGGTAGAGAGGGACAAAGAGAAGTTGGCTAATGGGTAAAACAACAGAGTTAAATAGAAGAATTAAGTTCTAGTTTTCGACAGCACAGTAGGGTGACTACAGTTAACAATTTATGTATATTTCAAAATAGTTAGAAAACTTAGAATGTTCCCAACACAAAGAACTGATAATTATTTGAGGTGATGGATATCCCAATTACCCAGATTTGATCAACATATATAGCAGACATGTATCAAAATAGCACATGTATCCCAGAAATATGTACAACCATTATGTATCAATAAAAAACAAATAAATGAACAATACACATGCAGGCATTAAAACTTTATTTAAAGATATATAACATGCAAAATTAGTTCTATTATAGTGTAAAGAGCATTATATACAGTTACCTATATCTATATAATATCGCTTCATTTATACAAAAATGTCTTAGGGGCATTAGAGAAGATGGGAAAAATACACCAAAATGTTAAATTAGAATTGTCATGAAAGAGACTTTGAATTTTAAGTGACTTTTCTTCTTCTCCATACTTATTATTTTTTAAGAATGAAAGTATATTGCTTTTTAATAATAAAAAACCCCCCCAAAAACCCTAAAACAAGATAGTCATCTCAAGTTCTTCTTGTACTTGAAGGAATACTAGATAACATTCTGTCCATGAAAGAAATGCTGATATTAGTCCCTCTTTTCAAAAAGTTTTACCAAATCCTTATTTTCTATTTGCTTTGGGGCGTGTTTCTCCTCCTCTGCTAGATCTGTAAATGTTGGAGCATACCAGGTCTCTGTCTTGGCTACACTGTCTTCCTGGGTGATCTCAATCATCCAGGGCATTACTTCAAACACCACTCCAAAGCTAAGGAATCTCAAGCCCATGTCAACTCCCTGAACTCCAGGGTGCAACCGTCTAATCAACAACCCCAGTAGGTGTCTTTGATAGGCCTCTCAAACTTAACATGGCCAAACAGCATGACTGATTTGCGATCTTTTCCCTTTCCTGGTCTTTCACCTTTACAGTAAATGGTATCATTACTCATTTGCTTACAATGAAAAAGTAGAAACTATTTTTGATTCCATTCTTTTCCTTACCATTTCATCCAACTCACTCCACTAGCAAGACCTGTTAGTGCCATCTCTACATATATCCTAAACACAACACTGGTCCCCACTTTTGTGGCTTTCACTTGGCCCAAGACACCATCACTTCGCCCCCGGATCTCTGTGAAGCCTCCTAAGTGATATACACTCTGATCCCATTTGTCTCCAGGGTAGCCAGAATGTGAAACATGTCACATCATGCCTTTGCTCAAAAACTGGCTCCCACATCCCACCATGCATATGATTATGCTCCATATCACGGCCGACAAGACTTTACAGAGTCTGGACCCGCCTACCTCCTCCATCTTATTTCTTCATTCCCACTGTGCTCCAGACACTGACCTTTCTTTGGTCCCTCAAATGCATCAAATTTTTTGCACTTTTTGTCTCTTCTGCCTAGAAAGCTTTCTTACATTTGCCTCCACAAATAGTCTTTCCCCTATTACTCAGAGCAAAACAGATGTGAAACTTGTCCCAAGTTTCATAAGGCTTGTGTTGTGCCAGGAATGCCAGACCAGCAGCTGCTTTCAGGAGATCCAACAGCCCTCCTGGATGGCTGGGCTGAGCTGCAGCACTTGCAAAAGGAACCAGTTATTCCTGCAGTCAGTTTTCACTTCGGGCTAAGCCCATCACCCAATAGCAATTAAATTCTAGATTACATAGCTCAAGGACAAGTTAATGGGATTTGGCAGAATATTAAAGGAAACAAGAGATTACAAAGGCAAATGCACTTAAAATAGAAATAGGTAAAATACACAGTAGTAGAATTTGTGCCAGCTAAATACATCAAACCATATTTACATTTCTGTGTTATCTTTAGGGACAAGAAGGAAAGAAGACACAGAGTCACTTTAGTATTTCTAAATTTGTTTGAATCTACATTTAACTTTACCTCTACTATTCCTGAAAAATCAGAATATGGGCATCTATAGAATCAAAAGTGTTACACATTGGCATACAGGCCGGCCTTGAACAAGGTCAATTTACGACCTTGTGGCTGGCCAGTCGGGGGCCCCTGCCATGGGGCAGTGCAGCCCCAGCAGCGCGGCGTGCATGGCGCGCTTCACAGTCCACGGGCCCGATGCACATTAACCTCCCTGGTTTTCATAGCGACAGATGCAGGCCCTAACATCCAGAGATTTTATGTAATTTGTCCAAAGAATCAGTTATAAAGACTAGACACTAGACCATGTTCTTCTCAGTCCTAGTACATTAAAAGATAAAATTGTGGTACCTGAAAAGTACAATGCTCTGGAATCCAGGAGAAACGCTAAACCTTGTCCTGTCACCAACTAGCAAGTGTGACCTTGAGTCACCCTCTTTGGGCCTTGGTCCTCATGTGTAAAAATGGGTATAACAGCATCTTTAGCTCTCCCACAGGATTGTTTTAAGGACTAATCCTGACCTCTAATCACACCTCCTATGGCTCGTCCCAGCTCACGCCACCTGTCTACATTGGCCTAGTGGCTGCCCCCATGCAAAATATGCTCTCACTTCAAGGCCTGTGCACTTGCTGATTCCTAAAATGCTCTTCTCTTGATATCCACAGCTTGTCTCTCCTTTCCTTTCAGGCCACTGCTTAAATGTCCCCGTAGTAGAGGACTTCACTGACTACCCAAAATAAAACAGTGACCTCAACCCAACCCACACTCCTTTTTCACCTACATGGCTTTATAGTTAACATATTTATTCTCCATCTGATATAGTTGATTAGTTGTTTGTCTGTCTTCCTACAACCGGATTACAAATTTCATGAAAGACGGAGTTTTTGCCTATGTTGCTCACTGCCTGGTAACCCTGAAGCCTAGTACAGTGGCTGATACGGAGCATGCCCTTAAAATACTGATCTGATAAATGGATGAAAACTGAATATACCGATTGTATGAATGACTGTATTGTGATTTTCACCTTCTAATCCTTTCTGGGCCTGTCTACAGACTTCTGTCTATATATAAGAGAGGTTATGTATAGCTTTCTTGGTATTAAAATCCATCTCTTTAATCAGGGTAAACTTTGCAATTCAATCCTTTTATATGAGCTAGCAGATCACGGGCCTATTAAACACATGTACGTATATGGCGATCCAAGTTTAACAACATAAATCCTAGCAAAGCCCTTCAACCTTCTACTTCTATCTTTATTGCTAATAGAGATATTAAAACAACCATCACCACCCAGAATTGCCATAGCTGTAAAAAAGAAAGTAAAAATAAAACTCGCAGCAGAGGAACCCTATGACAGACAGCAAAGAGTTCCTGAACAACCCAGTGGCCACTTCTAGGAAGGAAAAAAGGGAAAAGAATGGAACAGTGGTGGTAAGGTTTTAGCTGTATCTGTAATATTAAAAAAGAGGAAATATGGCAAAACATTAAATCTGGATGTATTTTATAGGTTCAAACTATTTCATAATGGGAATCTCCATTATAGACATCAGCTTCTGAAAGGTGGAAAACAGCAGTCATCCAGAACAATCTATATCCAAAGCCTGAGTCCCCTCTCTAACAGCCCAATAGTCAGTCATTTTCCTGGCAGTGCGGTTTAATAATTCCTTTACACAATCATAGTGGATGCCTTCTTCCATTCCTCAGAGTGAGTGTTCTAGACCTTTATTCTACTGTCATCCTTACCAAAGCAGCCTCATCCACAGCAGAGCACACAGCTGAGAAAAACCAGAAGAGTTTTTCAGTTCCTCCTTGTCTTCCTCTGAGTGTGTGCATGTACGTTTGTGTGCATGTTTAGAAACCCTTCATTTAACTGAAAGCAGCCTCTCTGTTGACATCCACCTTTTGGCCTGTGTGCTCTCCAGTCACAGAGAGTTACTCAACTTCCTTGTCCACATGGCAGCCCTCCAAATATTATGAGACAGCAGGTATGTCCTCTTGAGTCCTTTCCACATTAAACATTACCACCTTGTTCAACTTGTGCAATGGAAAGAGAGACACTAATGCAGCCACCAATGGCAGGCAGTATCTGTTTGGTGTAAGAGTCCCAGCAAGGTGGTATGCTGCATAAGTAATGCTATATTTCTGTGTAGCCCATCTTAACAAAGAATTCGTGGAACTCAAAAATGTTTTAACTTCTGAGATCTGAGTGAGATTAGAATTTAGTGTGATTATTTTCCTATGGTCTTTAAAGTAGCCTCCTTCTTTCAAATTCTGAACAAAACCAAGGTCCTAGATTAGCTTTTCAATTAAATAATTCAAGATTTTAAGTTAAGATATGAAAGGCATCTTGGATGGATGTTACTGAAAACCACTTGATAACCCCAGTTGGTACTGTGACAAGGATAGGTGGCTAGATGAGGTTTATAAAGAGGTGGCAGAAAATGAAATGTCCTATAAAAGTGAAACGCAGCAACCAGGGTGTGCCAAATAATCGTTAAAATCTTCTATTTAGCGATGAATGGAGTTTGCAATTTAGATGTACTTCTATCCATTTAAAAAAATCACACAGCCTTGTTTTAAGTGCATACTTTATCTAAAGATTCAAACAACAATTTATGAAAGACTATGATGACTTGAAATGGCAAAACGTACAAATGAGTAAATGTGAGTATGGCAGATCAACGCCACTCATGTGCGGTCTGCAGACCATGCTGTCTGTTACTGTTCTGCAACAAGAAAAAAAAGTGAGATAAACCACTTAGAAATTTTTATAGAACATGGACAGAGTAGTTTCATGCTTGTTGAATCTAATATTTTAAAAATATGGACTTGTCTTTTTTTTATTTCATCTTTCTAGCAATTCATTTTAACCCTATTTTACTAAAGCATTGGTCTAAATAGATTGGAAATTTAAAAATGGATCCTCCACTACAGATATTTTCAGAAGCCAGCGCTAGGTTAATTGGGATTTGAGCTCTTTTTCTTAGTTACATAATTTCTTCATTGCAATCCTAATTTATGAGCCCACTCTTAATGCTGCAAACACCTACACTGCCAGGAGATGGGTGTGATTAGGGGGAAATTCACAGAATCTTTAAATGATATGAAACTCAAACTATCCTAAAGGATGCTGAACAGCAGAACTGCCATTGAGGAGAAAGTAGCCAAAAAGTAGCAGCTCAACTATTACAGCCATTCATTCCTTCACTGGCCAGACAGGAATTATTCCCTCCTTGCTAAAGGGCCACAGTCCTGGAGACGAGTGCCACTTAATAAAAAATGGATCATTTTTGTTCATGTCCTGGGATGCTTGGAAAAGGAAATGTCTGCAAGCTCATTTAGCCAGCTCAGAGCTACGCTGTGAGGAAGGAGAGGAAAGACTATAATGCAATTAGACTTCACTGAAAATTTTTTAAACAATTTCAAAAGCAAATTGCTTTGCTGTAGTATATAATTTCCTTGTTTAACCTTGTATTTTAAAGACATCAATTAAAAACAATGAGAGATGAAATTTTTACAGTTTTTGGAAAAACCCTGCTGCTGCTCTGGTTCACATTTTACCAGTCTCAAAAAAAGGATCACCAAGGAAGCAGAAATGGGATAAAGAGGTTGGCAGGACATAGAAAAATATCGTTTCTAGTCCAGGGAAGGGTTTAAGGATGTGGGGAAGGATTCAAGAAGCATTGCAGTTGATAGGCAGCGTGGCCCTTCCCGTTCCTCTGCTCTGCCTTGCTTTTATGTCAACATGTCATTCTCCAGCAATTCAGGCTTACCGGGATTTACTGAGCCTTAAATTATACATCATCTTTCACTGTCGTTTGGTAACAGATACTAAAGCCGGTATCAGAAAATATGCCACTGTGATGCAAGAAATAGAGTTATTTAAAATTAATTTCTCATAGATTTTTATCTTACAGGTACCTTAATTTCCAGTGGCTGAGGTCAACATGCTTCTAATTAATCATTTGTCATCCCAGGACTATGTTTCAAGTTTTGGTCACAGGATATAGTTTAAAGTTGTCCTTGCCCTCATTTTTTAGTATGACAGATTAGTACCACTTAACTATTAATATGCATAGCACTATTTTATATACTCTCAATCACAAGATTGAGATGCGACATCTGCATATTAAACAGAATAGTCAAATGCTTAGCGTTTTGTATTTTAATAGAATTTCAAAATACTAGCTAATGCAATGGTTTCTTATACTGTCCTTAGTAAGTCAAAGGATAAAAAATCTATAAACTTGTGACAATGACAAATCTTCAAAGATAGGCTGACTGTATTGTCCTCCCCCTTCCTAAAGAAAATATCCATCCCTTTTATTCCTCATTTAAAAGACCACATGCAACTATCCTGCGTGCCTGGGCCACAGCCCCTCGCAGCCTTGGCATGGACTCTGCTGGCTCCCTGTAGATGTCTCTCTTTTCCCTAATCTATCCATTGTCACAAAGACTCTTTCCTTTCTTACTTTCTGCATTTGAAATACACATTAGAAAGATGGCGTGCACGTAATTCCCTGATGGAGATTTGCAAAGATGAATCAAGATTTATGAGCTTGGCTGATAGCATTTCAGTATTTCACTCATGCATTTCCAAAGGATATGGCTCTTAGCTTTACAGGTTTTGCTCATTTTCAGAAAATTATTGTCTGGAGTGTTTCAAACATATAAGTACCAGGCAGCAGGACTTCCACGAAGCAAAACATTAGTCTCCCACAGCTTTCACATTATTAGAAGTTATTTATCACAAAGTTTGGGTCAACGTTGTCTTCTTCAAGGAGGAGCTAGAGGAATCACAGATGAGGATAATTTGTCTTGCTTCTCAGAGCTTAACAAAAGTACACAATTGCATTTCATGTCACTGCTGTCTATAGAGGTCAGACTTGGAGCTCTCAGCATTCCTGTAATAACCTCAATCAATGTAGAGATAGAACAAAAATGACTAAATCGAGATAAGAGCACAAATGAGATGGTTTCGCAGATTCTTTCAGCTATGGTTCAGAATTACACTCTGATATAATTCCCTCAGATAGTGGTAGAATTGAGGTCTTCAAAAGCCGTCTACAAACAGATGGTCCACTGAGCTACCCAGAAATTATACACGTTATGGAGCACAGATTCTTTCACTACTAAAACAATGGAATAACTATACTATTAGCATTCATATTGCTATTACTATTATGATTACTATTGCAGCTGTATTTTATCCTAAGCCAATCATCACAAAGCAATGGTTCTTACTTACCAAGAACAGGTAAATCATTTGGACTTTTAAATATAGTCCAGCAAGAGGATAAAAAATTTTTTATTTGCTTCATCCTTCTGGTGAAGAAGCTAAGCTATAAAGACTTTTTTTTTAATTAACAGAAATTAGCATAAACTATGAGGTCATGGTATGTTTATATCAATAAATAATCTTTCTCTCCTTTTTCTACCCCTTTCTGATCAATATGCACACCCATAACTCTGTTCAGCTAGTTCTAATCCAGCTGTAAGATAAATAATCTTTATCAGGTGAAGGTGAAATAAATAAATCAGTCAATCAATCAATTTCTCTCTCTTTTGCCAGGCCAAGATTTATAGAACAAAAATAGATAAATGCGAACCTAAAAGAAAATTGCAATGATCATAAAAATAAAACAAAGAAATGTAGTTTATATTCTCAAAAATTCACTAATATTTCAGAACTGATTTCTTAATAGGCTTTAACAGATAGGTGCATGTCTTTTTTTTTTAAAATCATGATGTTTTAACTATAATAGTTAATATAGTCACAACTCAGATTTTGAAGTAACTACCAGGAAAACCAGAAAGACTCTAATAGTTAGATATATTCCCGGGTTAGAGAGTTACCAGCTTTTCACTGTATAACGTAAAGTAAAATCACTCACAAGAAATATGACATAAAAGGTCCCAGGCCCTGGGTTTTGGATAGATATTAGTTTCATGATAAGGGTATCTGGTGGTATCTGCCTAAATTTCTAAGAAAGCTTAACTGAGCTTAGAGGAAAGTAAGATTGACCAGGTAGAGAAGGCCCAACTTATCTCATTTCATTCTTAAATCAGCTGGGGAAATCTATAAATAAAGTAGCTGGTTGGACATTGTGCTCATCAGAGCATAAATCACATAATACCTTTCTGAGGCATGATGTGGAGAATATACCAAAAGATCAGAGACATCACCCTGACATCACCTGAGGCATAAAAGTCTAGGCTTTGCAACTGTGTAACTAACATAGCAAAATTTCTGCAGATTATTCTAAGGGAAAATTTAAATTTCTTTAAAAAGCTTAATCTCTACCTGATTGTACCTACTGGAGGGTGTCTGGAATTTGTTTTGCAGGATGTGCGGGGAGTATTTTACTTAAAAAATCTTTTTTGATCTCTAGAAAATTTTAGGGAGAACTCGGGGTTCTGGAATAGAATACCTCCAAAATTTCCCAGCTTCTGAATTCTCTCTAGGATCTATGACCTCTGGGGATCTTACTTCTCAAAATGTGGTCCATGGACAAAGCAGCTCTGCACCCTTGGATGCTTGTTAGAAATGCAGAATTTCAGGTTTCACCCGGATATAATGAATCAAGATTTGCATTTTAATAAGATCTTCAGGTGATCTGCATGTACATTTCAAGTTTGAGAAGAGCTGATTTAGAAAACTAGTCTTTTTAAGAAGAAGGATTTCTTCACCTTAAGAATTAGAGGTAGTTAATTCTTGGACACAAATATGACATTCCTAGACCAGACTTCCCAAGGTCAACCTGTCATGGACAAAGCAGGGTTGGCACAGAGTAGTTTCATGATTTAGGAGTAGCTGAGAAAAATCCAGAAAACTAGAGTAGGAGGAAGAAAGTGCAATTGTGCTCCTCATCCACTTGCTTATTTCTAGGGAGTTAAGGAGTTGAACTCTACATTAGTGTGGTAAAGGTAATGCTAAAATCCTTGTTCAACGTTATTCCTAATCATAGCAACTCAGGTAATGATCTTGTAGAAAAACCTATACTATCAGGAATGAAACAAAAACTTGAGGAAAAAATGATAAAATGGGGTAGGCAAAAATATGTTTAGTTTCCTATATTTTTCACACTTTGACAAGGTACCGGCAACCCATGTGGGAAGAGAAGGATCATCACACATTCCTTGTTAAAGACTGTGAGAAAGGGCTGTTACCATGGTGCGCAGTAGATTGCAAACATGGAACACAGCTTTATCAACAGCCTTCCTCACACACCAACAGCATCCAAAATAGTCAAAGATAATCTGTGGGAGGTCAACATTTTCAATTAGAAATTAACTGCATCCCAGTGCTGGGAACCTGGATATCCATACACTAAAGAATGAAGTTGGACACCTACTTCACGGTATATATTAATACAAAAGTTAACTCAAAATTAACCACAGACCTAAATGTAAGAGCTAAAACTTCAAACATATTGGAAAAAGATGTAGATATAAATCTATGTGACCTTTGGATAAAGTTTCTTAGACATGGCACTAAAAGCACAAGAGACAAAAGAAAACAATAGATAAATTGGATTTCAACAAAACTAAAAACTTTGTGCTGAAAATAACACCATCAATAATACAACCCACAGAGAATGCAAGAAAATATTTGGTAACAACATATCTGGTAAGGGACTTGTATCAGGAATATATAAAGAGGCCAGGCACGGTGGCTCATGCTTATAATCCTAGCCCTTTGGGAGGCCAAGGCAGGAGGATCACTTTAGGCCAGGAGTTGAGAACAGCTTGGGGATTATAGCAAGTCCCCATCTCTACAAAAATATAAATAAAATTAGCTGGGTGTGGTGGCCCATGTCTGTAGTCCCAGCTACTTGGGAGGCTGAGGCAGGAGGATTGTATGAGCTCAGGCACTTGAGGTTACGGGGAGCTATCATCATGCCACTGCCTCTAGCCTGGTCAATACATTGAGACACTGTCTAAGAAGAGAAAATAACCCTATAACAAATACACTGGCAGGAATGTGTAGTGTTTCATTTCCCAATTCTTCACAAAAACATTTTGAATGTTTGAATGACTGACGAACAAATGCAAAAAATTAAAAAAACAGAAATCAAATTTTAAGTTAACTTTAGAGTTCATCAGATTCCCTTAGAGAACTATTTCTCTTCAGAAAGACTCAACAAGGTGATTTTTTTTTTAATCAAATTGCCCTCAAGTTGCTAAATACCTCAGATTAAATTCACCTCCTTCTTGGGATCTTGGAGGAGAGATCTTGTCCACTCTACGACACTTTTAACAAACCCGTGAATATACTTCACACCTGTGACTCCGCCTCCACACCCTTAATTTTCTTTGTGCACACAGTGATTTGGTTAATGAAATAAATATTTGTTAGTGGAAACAGTAGTGGGCAAAGGTGAGGCATGCATACCTAGTTAAGGATGGCGTAGGTGGGTAATGGGTTAATTTCTTATAATCTTTACTTGTCTATGGTACCCAAGAGCCTAAACTATGAAAGTATGCTTGTAATAAAGAAATAGCTACACATATGACAGGATCTAAGAGAGACAAATTAGGTGAAATTGAAAATTACAGAAGTTTCATTTGTGCCCTACCAAAGAATGTAAAGTGAAAAGAGAGACACCTTGGGAAAAGTTTAGATTTCCAGAGATTTTGATATCTAGAAATTTTAAAATGTTATTGTGATTCTTATGCATAGCTTTAGGACAGAACATCAAACAGTATCTAGGTGTCAGAAAGCACCACAAACACATCTTGAAACTCACCAGTGTACTTGCTCCTGGTATTCAGAAAGCAAAGAAGGTATTAGGAACTCCATACTCAAAACACATGTGGAGGAAGGTGTGTAAATGTTCTCGTGCTTGTACACTAATTTTTTTAAGGAGGCATTAGATTCCATTTTCTAAAATAATAAGGCTATCATCTACACTTCATTTTTTAATGTTTTTCCTGACAGTTTAAAAATATTTGCTCATTAAAATCCTTAACTATTTTTAAAATTGGATCAACATCACTTCACATCTCCTCTTTCTCATTTCCAAAAAGCTGGGTCGGTTCTTCAGAGGGTGTGTAATACTTCCTTGCTGGTAATAGTTTAAATATCCTTCTTCTGGCTTGGTGAGAATGAAACTCAAGGCTAAGTGCACATTTCTGCTATTCTTTTTCTCTTTTTAAATACGACTCACCATTCTCTACTTGAATGGGAAAAATTCTGTTAGCTGGCAAGACCTTGGCCCCAGAGGAGCCACACTACTCCCAGAGGACCTCAACCAGTTTGGCCCCAGTCTTCCTTACCTGACCCCATCTCCAACGCCTCCTCGATGCCACGTCCTTCAAGCCCCTAAACCACTTACTTCACAGTCTCTTGCTTCCTGTATCAATTGTCCTAAGAGGTTTAGCCTTTCCTGGAATAGTATGAAGGGTTTGCCAAGCAACTCGTATCCACAAGGAGAGACTGTCTTTTCCCACAAACTGTAGTCTGTTTTGCTTGTTTCTGGGATACAGGAAAATGAGTCCAGTTATCCATGTAGCAGCACATGCCATGAGCACATGAGATGATGCAAACACAAGAAATCTGGTATGCGGCATGTATTGCTGACTGTGCAATAGACACGAGGCAAGGGTTTAGTACTTAATAAATCTGGCTTTGGAGTCAGAGACCTGGTTTCAAATAGGCTTGATCTTTTAGTAACTGCCACTTAGTAGGCTAGTTTTGTAATCTTTTTAAATCGCATTTTTCTTATCTGTAAAATGGGAATAGCATCACTTACCTCACAGGGGTGTGGTGAAGAGCCAAAGAAATATTTATAAAGTACTTAATACAATGTCGTACATATAATACAATATCTCAATGAAAGGTAACGATTACTATTGTCATTATTCCGTTGAACAAAGCAAACCTGGTATGAGCTATATAATCCCCAGCTTCATCCAGGAATCTATTTGAGGGCTCCCTAACAGTTTAATAAGGTGCTTAGAGCAGAGCGTGATCTCTGTGAAGGAATTTATAGTTACCTTCTAAGAAATGCAATTTTACTAAAATTTTCCAATATTTGCAAACACACATAGTACAAAGCATTGGCTTAATTCGACCTACATAATATCCTTTCTTTCTGAATATCAGAAGGTATCTGTTTAGTGGTTAAGTTCTTTCTTTTTGTTTAAATACAACTTTACTATAAGGGGCAGCAAGCTAAACCAATTCAAGGTTTAGAATCAACTGGCGTTAAAATAGCAGGAGCTACCCAGTGCCAATTGCAAGGCCTGTTGCTTTTACTTCAGAACAACGACCCACTCTGCACAGGCACACACAAAGTCCCTGCGGCTTGGGAAAGCCAGGCAGCAAATTGCAGTCATTTTCTCATAGGAAGGAAACTGCTCCCATCTGCCTACTTTAACCCATTTTATTGGCTACTGCGTTTCCTGCTATATTTTTAAATAACAGCCCGAAAAAAAAGAAAAAAAAGCCCCAATCCTTCCTTTCACATTCCAGCTATTTCTTGTTGCAAAATTGGCCCCCACATCCCACCCTTTCCATTGCTGGGTCTCTATGTTCCTTTCTGGGGCCCCCACCACGGTCGCTCTTGGTAAGACACTCAGTGGACTCCCACATTCCTCAATCTTCACCACCCCCCCCAACTTTTTTCAGAATACCAGGCATTGCATTCCAGGCCTTGCCAGGACTGCTTTCCCCCTGCGTTCGTTCACCTGAGTCTTTGTACAATCTCATTTACTGCGTCAGCAGCCACGTCCCCAGAATGAGTCACGCTCCAAATCTTCTATTAAGTCCTCTGTCCCTTATTTATCTCCTGCCTCCTCCTTTTTACCTCCTCTCCCTCACTCTTCCCTCTCTCCAGCAAATCGTTGATGGAAAATTAGCAAAGAATCTCAGGATTAAAGGGAGACTTGTGTGTTATGAAAATCAACTCCCTAACTTCGTAGATAAGAAACTGACACTCAGAGGAAGTAAGTGACCTATCTCTCCAAAGGCACCCAGACAGTGAGTGGAGGAGCCGGGAGCAGTGATTACCATGTTTTGATTCCTGATCAGATGTGTTCTCGACACTGCAGCTGCTCTCACCTAGCAGAGCTATCAGTGCCATTATTTTCCCTTTCTTTAATATGCTTAGCCAAGGGCAGATCTCCCTTTTGCACAGCCAGGCTATCAACTCTGTAAAGATAATCTTTTTTCCTCTTACTAAATCTTAGCAGCTGCAATTCTGCTTGTTTTCAAAATTCTCCTAAGAGCATATCTCTACAATCTCCTGATTCCTACAAGTACATGGGGATGCTGTCATTTCAACAGCAGCCTGGACACGAGATAAATGCATCCTTCTACTTGGTGACCTTGATACGTTATATTACACCTGTCTGCCTAGGAAATACCCCTTGCTTACTCCACCTTAAGCAGAGTGATCTTTGACATATATTAGGGAAACCTCCCAAGAATTCCATGCCTTCACCACCCCTAAGTATGCACTTTAGATATAATAATAGAGAAGATGATTCTGGCCATTAATGAATTTAAATGGAAGAATGGCATATCCAATTCAATGATGGGACTTATTTATGTCACAGGTTTGAGCCACTCTGAATTCAATATTCTAATCTTTAACCTAATTTTTATGTCTCAGTTAAGTATTTCTTCCTTTTGCTTATATTTTTATTTTTAATATGAAATATTTTTGACATTCAGCTACAACGAGATATCACCTCATCCCAGTTAGAATGGCTTTTATTAAAAAGTCCAAGAACAATAGATACTGGCATGGATGCAGAGAGAAATGAATGGTGGGACTGCAAATAAGTACAACCTCTATGGAAAACGGTATGGAGAGTTCTCAAAGACTAAAAGTAGACCTACCATTTGATCCAGCAATCCCACTGCTGGGAATCTACGCAAAGGAAAAGTCATTTTACCAAAAAGACACCTGCTCTTAAATGTTTATTGCCGCACAATTCACAATTGCAAAGATGTGGAATCAACCCAAATGCCTATCACTTCATGAGTGGATTAACAAAATGTGGTATATGTATGCCATGGAGTACTACTCAGCCATGAAGAAGGATGTATTAAGGCCTCTTGCAACAATTTGGATGGAACCGGAGACCATTATCCTAAGTGAAGTATCTAAAGAATGGAAAAGCAAACACCACATGTACTCACTATTAAACTGGAACTAACTGATGAGCACATAAGTACATAGAGGGAAGTAAAACTCAGTGGAAATCAAGTGGGCTGAGGGTGGAGGTGAAAACCTACCTAATGGGTACAATAAACACTATCTGGGTGATGGGCACATCACCTTGATGCAAGGATTACAAAAGCAATCCATGTAACCAAAAACATCGGTACCCCTGTAATACTCTGAAACTTAAAAAATCACATTGTATCCCATGAATATGTAAAATTATTACATGTCAATTAAAAATATATATATTTAAAAATAAACAAACACTATATTAAACTGAGCTATATAAAAAACATATAGAGAACAAATAACAAATATTCAAGTATCCACAACCCAATATAATAAATAACCCATAACCATACAAGTCTTTATGTATCTGTTTGTGGTATTTCCCCTACCACCAGGAAAGGTGACCAAAAATCTAAATTTGATGTTAGTAATGCCCATACGTGTCATTTTTTAATACATAAATATGTGTATATATAAAAATACTAATCATTTATAACACTTTTTACGTTTGTAAATTTTATATAAATGGCAGTACAGGAAATATATTCTCCTGCAACTAGCTGTTTATGCTCAACATTATATTTGTAGGATTAATTCATATTAATGAATGTAGCTTTAGTTATTTTTATTTCTGTATAGTATTCTATTAAAAATATCACAAGTTTTTCATCCATTTTCCTATTTACAGATAGTGACATTCAAGTTTTCAATATTATAAGTACTGTTGTCCTAAATGTTCTTTTTCATGTTTCCTTACGAACATGCCCATTTTTCTAGGGTGTAGGTAGTAGCTGAGCCCTATAAGCACATCTTAAACTTTAGAAGGTTTTGCTGAACAGTTCTCCAAAGTGGTTATTATCAATTTACATTCCTATTTAGAATGTATCAGAGCTCCACCATCACCAATGCTTGTACTACCAAACTTCAGAAACTTTTTCCAATCTGATGTGTGTGAAATGGCATCTTGATTTAACTTACATTTTCTTGATTACTAGTGAGGCTGAGTATCTTTCATGTTTACTGTTCATTTGCCATTTCCTCTTCTTTGAGCTACCTGTCCATAACTTTCACCCATTTTCTACTGAGTTGTTCTTACTGTTCTATTGTAATTTTTATATTTTTTGTCAATTACACAAACTTCCAAATATCTTTCCCTTGCATGTGGCTGTTTTTTTCACTTTGTTTATGGTGCTTTTTACTGTACAGAGGCACTTTTAATGCAGTCAAATTAACAATCTTTGCCTTTATAATCTGTCCTTTATGAAGTTTTTCAAGGAATCATTCTTTACCCTGAGAAATAAGAATATATGTCTATATATTTTCTGCTAAAAGCTTTAAAGCTTTACTTTTTTTACATTTATATCTTTAATCCACAGAATTGATTTTTGCATATGGTGTGAGCTGGAGGTCCACTTTCGTCTCATTATGAATAATCACATATCAGGGTTCCAATTATTGAGCAGTTAGCCCACCCTTGTCCTTTAATGACACCTGTCAGATATTAAGTTTCCATATACGCACAGATCATTAATTTGTCTCTTGACTTTGCTGTAGTAACAGTTTATATTTTTGTGAAAATGGCCCAGAAAAGTTCTTATTCTAGGATAAATACAGACCAAAACCGAACTGAAGATGGAGATGCAGAGGGGTTGACAAGTACACTCACAATAAGCTAAGTGACTCATTTCTTTCTTTTTTTTTTCCCACTGCTTCACCTTGAGTCTGTATAAGTCCTTGTGGTTTAGGTATTTTTCCTGGAGACAGCAGATACTTGGGTTGTACTTTTTCATCCATTCAGCTAGTCTGTGTCTCTTGGGTGGGGCATTGAGACTGTTCACATTGATTGACAGAATTGATATGTGGGATGCAGTTGTGTTAATCATGTTGGGTAGTATCTTATTGCTTTGTCGTTCCGCTTGTGCTATTGTTTTATTGGAGCTCTGGGTTTTAGCTTTTGGGTGGTTTTACGCTGGTGGGTGTCTACTGTGCTGATCCATGTATAATGCCATTCTGATTATTTCCTGCAGGGCAAGTCTGGTCTTGACAAATTTTCTCAGTGTTTGCTTGTCTGGAAAAGTCTTTGTTTTTCCTTCATGTATGAAATTTAGTTCTGCAGGATACAAAACTCTAGGCTGGCAGTTGTTCTGCTTAAGGAGACTGAAGATGGGGCACCAATCCCTTCTGGCTTGTAAGGTCTCAGTTGAGAAGTCTGCAGTTAGCCTGATGGGTTTTCCTTTGCAAGTTACTTGATGTTTTCACCTCGTGGCTCACAGGAGTTCCTCCTTCATGTTGACTTTGGCCAGTCTTATGATGGTGATTGCCTCTTTGCAATGAATCTCCCAGGTGTTTGTTGAGCGTTTTATACTTGGATATATAAATCTCTAGCAAGACCAGGGAAATTTCCCTCAATTATTCCCTCAGGCTTTTGAACCCTTGTATGTTTTCTTCTTCACCCTCAGGGATGCCTATAATACTTATATTTGGCTGTTTTACATAATCCCATATTTCTTATAGGCTTTGCTCATTCCTCTGGATTCTCTGTTCTTTGTTTTTGACTGACTGAGTTAATTCAAAAGAGTTGTCTTCAAGCTCTGAGATTCTTTCTTCTTCCTGGTCTAGTCTATTTTTTTTTGTTTGTTTGTTTTTTTGAGACAGAGTCTCACTGTGTTGCCCAGGCTAGAGTGCCGTGGCGTCAGCCTAGCTCACAGCAACCTCAAACTCCTGGGCTCAAGCAATCCTTCTGCCTCAGCCTCCCGAGTAGCTGGGACTACAGGCATGCACCACC